>JAVDPK010001362.1:0-12181 GCA_034780415.1 Cichlasoma orientale | reverse complement strand
ACAATGAAAATGTATGCAATGTTTTCTAATCATACTGCCTAAGGGAAGCATGTATAATGTAAATAAAATTGGTCCTATCACAGATCCCTGTGGAACTCCATAATTAACCTTAGTGTGTGAAGAAGACTCCCCATTTACATGAACAAATTGCAGTCTATGATATGTGATGTAATTCAAACCACTGCTTGAGGCACTGAATCGAATAGCAAAGAGCTGAGCTGTGAGCACAGGTCCCTCTAAAGCATGCTGACCCTCATGGAGTCTGAATCTGACAGTGTGGTCAGAAACATAAACCATCCTCTTTTTGGGGTTGTCTTGTTGCCTCTCTGCTGTCACTTTGATTTGCACCTGTGCAGGTGAAATGGATTCAGTGGTTTCTGCTTCCTCACTGGACCGACCGACGTCTCTGACATTTACTCTGTTATGATCAAGTGTTCCCTTCATTGTTTTAAGATCCACAAACGCACACAATAAGAAATGCTGTCTATGGAAACAGTAACAGCCAATACAAACATGAGCAGCAGGGCACCAACTACATCTCACCTGACAGCCTCAGGTGTCACTGATAACAGCATGATGAGGTAAACAGAGTGAAAGAAACACTGGTGGGACTGACACTGACCTCATAAAGCATCAACAGCCTTGTGGCCTCAAGATGTTTCTGCACATTTTAATGAGCAGAGATACGACTTTGTACAACAAGCGAATACTGATGCTAATTCTGAGTAATGTGAGTGCTACACTTTAGTTAATTAAAAAGTAAAAATATCAATGAGCTGAGTCAGTGTGCAATCGGTGCTGATCAAATCATTTGGAGCCAGCTTTGTGCTGTTTTATTAAAAATTGATCTGAGCTGTTTGTGAATCTGCATAAATATGAAATTATCAGAGTAAGCATGCATACAGGACCGTAGATGATTTACTGCACTCTGAATTCCTCCAGTGCCCCCGGCAACAAACTGCTTAGCTGCCACCAAAACAAAGTGTGTAAACGGTGTGTTTTCCAGCTTTATTTATTCATGCTGATGACACATTATTATCAACATGCTGCCTTCCAACACTTCACACTCACAGACCTGCCTCTGAGCCGCTTTATCAAACTGAATTACAATGAAAAAATAAATCAGTTTAAACTGAACATTTTAACAACATCTGAAGAAATGCTTGAATTTTTTTCTGGGATCTTTGAGCCACAGAGAACCTCCTGGTTTTGTTTCAGTCCACAGAGGAGTTAGCAGGCTCAGCTCAGTCTGCTCTCCAATGTTTCTGAATGTGATGTGAAGCCACATCATGCTTTCTGTCCCTGTGGGGAGTGTGTGTTGGTGTGTGTGTGCTGGAGTGTGTGTTGGTGTGTGTGCTGGAGTGTGTGCTGGAGTGTGTATTGGAGTGTGTGCTGGAGTGTGTATTGGTGTGTGTGCTGGAGTGTGTGTTGGTGTGTGTTCTGGAGTGTGGGTGTGGGTTTCTGTTCAGTATTTTTTGGGTTTGTACATCTTATTTCAGTGTTTCCTCACTGTTTCCTCACTGTGTCCTCAGTGTTTCCTTCACGTTTCCTCAGTATTTTTATCAGTGTATCGTCAATGTTTCCTCCATGTTTCCTCCATGTTTCCTCAGTGTTTCCTCCATGTTTCCTCCATGTTTCCTCAGTATTTCCTCAGTGTTTCCTCAGTGTTTCCTCCATGTTTCCTCAGTGTTTCCTCCATGTTTCCTCAGTGTTTCCTCCATGTTTCCTCCATGTTTCCTCAGTATTTCCTCAGTGTTTCCTCAGTGTTTCCTCCATGTTTCCTCAGTGTTTCCTCCATGTTTCCTCCATGTTTCCTCAGTGTTTCCTCATTGTTTCCTCCCTCTGTCCTGTCTCTGTGTTGGTATCTTTGTTATTCTCTGTTCCACCATCTTTGTCCTCGTGATTTCCACGTCTCTGGGGCTTCTTCTCCTGGCTGATGTATTATTTTATTTCCTGTTTTTACTTTGATAGTTTTTCATTTCTGTCTGTCAGACTGTCCCCCTCCCTGATCAGTCACATGTGGACATGTTGGCCTGTCTTCCCTGTGTGTGCTCCTTGTTTTGGATCTTGGGTTCTCATGCTTCTTGTGTTGGTCTTAGATTGTGGTCCTGAGTTTCTGTTTGTGCAGTTTATCACTAGACCAGTAAAGCTGAAATGCTCTCATTAATAGTCGGTTATATTTTTGCTGGCTTGGTTTCCTTCTCTTCTGTTCAGGAACTTCATCCTCCAACATGAGCAGTTATATAACAACACATTTTACTGCGTCATCGTCGTCTTTAAATTCCATTTTCTCTCCAAATTGTGCCGTGAGGCTCCCGTCACTTCATCGCAGCTGCTGCTGCACCGCGTCATGTTTTTGTCCTCCTCTGATGTTCAGGACACGGATTCATCCTCCAAAGCTCTCTCCATCCCTCTGTGGCCTCAGGTGTTTGTTTCTGTAGGACACCTGAGAACATCCACAGCTATTTTTAATCTCTGCATGCTCATCATCTCTGCTTCCACCCCGACTCCTGTGACGGACTCTGATTTCAGTCTGAATTTCAGCCGGAGAAGATCAGAAAGGTTCAGGCTGCCTATATGATGTTACCCAGCTGGAGGTTTTTGATCAGCAGCAGTTTGACCCTCCTCAGAAATTTCCCTTTGCTTCAGATGATCAATATTTCTGTTCTGCAGAGTTTGATCTCCACACAGAGGAGGGAAACATGAGCTCGTCCTTCGACGGGAACTTTGCTAAGAAGTGGGAAAATATGTCTGAAACTATGATGATACATAAAATCCATGTTCTGGCATGTTTGTTGTGACTCTGCACTTCTTTAGTTTTTATGTTTCACTGCACCTCACTACCACAGGAACATGACAGCCTGTGCATGACAAAGTGCACAATCTTCATCCTCCAGGACTGAAAAATGAGGGAGCACCAAAAGCTGAAAGTCCAGCTGTGTGGTCAGCAGCTGCATCGATCGCCCGCCTCTCTGTGTGTTTGTTCTTTAATCAGAACAAAAGCTGAGAATAACTGTGATGGTGTCTTCAGCCTGTCAGCGGCAGACGTGCTGAGGCAGAGGAATTATTTTCCTCTCATTCTTCCTCCTCTGCCCCCTCAGATATGCAGGCAGCAAAGTACAGAGTGAGTTATTGTGGCTTATAAGCAAAAATCTATAAGCTGCGGCTGCACTGACAAATGATCCCAGTCTGATTTCCTCAGGGGGAGGCCGGGTCTGAGTGAGTGTGTCTGAACTGGATGTGTTTAAATTTTTATCACATAACCAGCTCTTATTCGCCCCGAGTGTGGAAGACGATAAAAGCACCGAGTGGCTGATGGGACGTGAAGCCCCGAGGCTGAGAGCTGACGGAGAGCTGACCAATCACAGCGAGCACGGATCAAACCTGTCATCGTGGAAAGCTGACAGACACAACTCAGCTCGCTCCTTCTGTCTGTGCACGTGTGACGCTGAACCTCGCTTCACCGGTTCTCCGCCCTGCATCGGCTCCGGTTCCTTCTCCAGCAGAGAGTGCCGTCCCTGCTCTAGGAGACTCTGCAGTTCCAGGGGTCAGGGGTCTGCGCTCACAAGTCCCTCCCTTGACCTGCTGCTTAGCTTTTACAGCACCAGACCCCAGGACCTGTCCTCATGGGTGGTAGGTCCACAGGGCTACAGATCCTTATCTGGCCACATAGTCCCACCCCTCCCCCGGGATCAGTCTGTGGACCACAGGCACCACCAGCCCCTCCACCTCATGAAGGTTTCTCTCCTCATAATTAGACTGAACTGTTGCAGTGTGTCAACAGCCTTGAGGCGACTGTTTGTTGTGAATTGGCGCTGCACAAATAAAGTTGAATTAAATTGGATTGATTCAGCTGATTCTGAATATGGTTTTTCTTTCACTGACTTACCCTCTGCTCTCTGCTTATTTATAATACGCTGTTATGGAAAAACATCTGCAACAGCTGTTGAAGGTGTTATTGACTGTGAGTGGAGCGCTCACCCTTCACCTCTGCTGCTGCTTCTCTCCTATAGCGAGTCTGCAGGAGCTAACCCCAACCCTAACCCCTAACCCCAACCCTAACCCCAACCCCCCCAACCCTAACCCCTCACCCTCACCGTGGCGATGAGCCTTAAATAGTTCATATTTGTTGCACTGACCGCTTCATAAATGACAAATGAAACAACATTGAAGTTGGTATTAATCATCATTATTACGCTGTTGTTGAATCGGTGCTGGAATGAAGCTGTTTGATAGCAGCATAATGAGCTCTGCTGTTTCCTGTCTGTGTGAACGTGTGAAACAATCTGCAGCTCTGCTAATGAGCAGGCGGAGGCCCCGAGGAGCTCAAACCAATGAAAGGTGAGGCCGACGCGTTTCTCATCAATGCTCGATACTCGAACTTCAGCGGCTTCTCTGCGTGGTGAACGAGTGCTGCGTGACGGACGGCAGCTTTACAGCATCGTCAGATACACGCCCACAAACACTCCTCCGACTTTCTGAAGATCTGTGTGAAACTGAAGAACATAAATCAAAGGGTTAATTAGCCACATGCTCCGATGATATTTGCAGGAAGCGGCTTTGATTAGAACAACAATGGGAAATGAGATGTTTGTGATGGGGGTGCATGCTGTGTGTAGGTGGGCTGTGCAGCAGCACAACTCTTAATAGAGGCACACAGAAAGCACCGTCATCTACATCTCAGAGGCAAAGCAGCTGCAGCTCTGACCTTTCACTCTGCAGACAAACTTTATTTACAGAGCTTCGTGGGCACCGACGTTCCGAACAGGACAGAATGAAGCCGGTAAAAACGAGCCTGCAGATTCACCTGAGCAGCCAGTGGGCGGGACTTACAGGTGAATTTGACCTCAGTGCCTGTTCGTTACCTGTTGTCTTTAAACGATGGTCCAGCTGTCAATGGGCTAAAGGGCAACTTTCATTTTTTTTTTAATTTTACACCTAAAAGCACAAACCAAACTCAGCAAAGACACATTCTGATATCAAACACTGTAACTGCCAGCAGGTACTCGGGGCGGTAATGATGCAGCAGCTCAGCTCCTCCAATCAGGCCACACTTACAAAGTGATGCGTGTGGTTACATTTATGCTTCAGCACTAACTTCGATAAACGCTCTGTGTAAGTGAGTCTGCCGCCGAGGAGCCTCTGTGGAAAAGTGATAAAGCCTAAACCTCCTCCTCCTCGTACTACTGCTCCTCCTCCTCCTCCCCCTCCTCCTGCTCCTCCTCCTCCCCCTCTTCTCCTGCTGCGCATCCTCCTGCTCCCCTCCCCCTCCTCCCCCTCCTCCTCCTTCTTCTGCTCCCCCTCCTCCTGCTCCCCCTCCTCCTTCTCCCCTCCTCCTGCTCCCCCTGCTCCCCCTGCTCCTCCCTCTTCTGCTACCCCCCCGCTCCCCTTCCCCCTCCTCCTTCTCCCCCTCCTCCTGCTCCCCTCCTGCTCCCCCTCCTCCTGCTCCCCCTCCTCCTCAGCCTTCAGAGGGAAATAAAGTCCTGTGGAGGTAATTACCTACTGTAAGACTTTCCCCCCTCTGATTGCTGCATTACTCTCTAGTCTCTAACCGGCTGAATTACCCACAATCCCCTCTGGTTATTTCTCTTTTCCTGACCCGATCACCACGCTGCTGCACTGCTTTATTAACACTGCATTAAACCACAGAGGAGGCTAACGGCCGCAATTTACCTGATCAGAGTGTGCTGGCTCAGCAGGTTTGTAATGACTGCAGGGAATTATGGGAAACTGAGGCTTAAAGGAGGACGTGATGGAAGCACGAAGTGAAAAGAAGGGGGGATATTTATGGGAGAAGCTGAACCTGAAGCACCAACAGCTGCAGTTCCTCTGCAGTCCAGCAGAGGCGCCACAGTGAGTCAGTCCCCATAGACTCCCATGTTAAAGCTTTCCAGCAGAAATAAACATGTTTACAGCTGATAGAGAAACTGATTTGGTCTCTGTGCACAATTTCTCTTGATAAAACCTGTACATAGCTCACCTGTTTATATAAAGTTTGCATTATTAGGGGCGTGGCCTCTTTGACTGACAGGTGTATAGTGACGCAGGTGGCTGTAGCTGCTAGCTTTCTGCCCCCCATCTTGTGACTTTTCCTCCAAGTCCTTGAAACAAGGACACATCAGAGTTGGACTGAGTGAGTGTCAGGGGACAAACACAAAGTGGTCTCTAATGTGCTCCAGAGGTTTCCCTGTGCTGTCAGCTGACCACAGCAGAGCCGGATACACGAAGCAGAGCGTTCAGCCTCCTGTGGAAGCTTTAATTGGACCTGCAGCTATAAATGATCAGTGAGTTCTCTCCTTTGAGAGCTCGATAAAAATAGAAGCAGCTTTTTGTGTCTGGACACAAAGCAGAGGATTATTTATTCTGTGTCTGTTTCCAGCCTCCACTTTGTGCTTGTTCATGTCTTTGAACTGATTTTACTCTTTGAATCTATTTTTATGGAATGTTGTGTAATTTGATGGGTTTTGTGTAATGCTGGTGGATTTAAAGGTGCTGAATTCCAGTCAGTGTAAACAGGAGTGTGGTCTTCACTGATTCTGCGGGCGCTGTAGGGTGTAGGCATGTTGGTGGAGGGCTGCATCTGTTGGCACAGGAAGTTTAACGCGGTGGAAAAGCGGCTCAGCCTGGGGCTGTCGCGCAGATGTCGGCGGTGGTGTCGTTACAGTCTCGGGCCCTCGGCTCATCGATGCATCCTGCAGACGCTGCGTTCAGGGTCGCTGCAGTTTGCAGGACAGGAAACCGTCACTGGTCGCAGATAACTGGATGAGATGTTTGATCCTTTATGGACGTCAGAAATTGAAGCTCCTACAGGTCTGAACTGTTCCTCGGGTACGTTCAGGGGCTGATTAATGCGTGCAGAGTGTGTTTATGGCAGACAGTAATCTCTGTGGACTTCATATTGTAAGATAAGGACCTGCATCATTACAGAGAAATACAGTAAACTAATCCAGCATCATGAACATGCAGGTCTAAGCTGGGCTGCAGCCTCAAACACTTCAGAACTACAACATTTCATCTGCAGTGAGCCTGTGGGTCAGCCAGCTACCCCCGTACAGGAAGTCTGGAGGGGTTAAAGGGTTCGAGTTTCTGATCCTGTCAGTATAACCTTTAAGCTGCTGGTGAGGAGACCTTAACCCTAACCCAGCTCTAACTGCCTCCTGTGCCGACCCAGCTGTCCTCTGATGGTGCCACCAACTAGTGACCCTAACAGTTAAGTTCGATCAGCAGCCACTCCTGTTAACGGCAGCTCTCCTCTACGACCCTCACGCTTGGGAAAATGGGCAGGTTAGTGTTTTAGTGGCCAGGAAAATAGGACCCACGGATCTGTTACTTCTGAGGGTTGGAACAACCTGTAAGAACCATTAAAGGATGTCGGACTCACACACAAGTTTTACTTTTACTGTTACACAAAGAGTCCAAAAGGGAACTTCCACAATTTAGACTTTGGATGCAAATAGGACCGACGGTTTAAACAAATCAGGTGAGGAGGAGACAGGAAACAGGTGGGAGCACAGCTGGGACTAATCAGTGAGGACGAGACAAGCAGAGCTGAAAACACAGGAGACTGTCAGAGGAAGGCCCGCTAACACGAGAACGCCGTTTCCTGTCCCTCAAAAAGTAACGCGTTCACACGGAAACGTTTAAAAACGATCTCCACAGAGAACACGTCATGTGACATGTGACTGCTCACCCACGTCTGCTTCCTTACAGCTAAGATGGAGATATCTGAAACTCCGCCCCAGGCTCAAAGAGATTCCCTCTGCTGATGGATGGTGACGTCAGTCACATGCAGATGTGCACGGTTTCCTGTGGCGTGGGCGCACTGATGCGTGCTGCGCTAATATTTGATGCTGATAACGAGCTACGGCTTCTGGATTAGGAGAGCTGGTGGTGGCACAAAGCCCCGCCCACATATGAAGCAATCATCATCATTTTTGTTGCAGCTAGTTGGTGAGTAGTAGTAGTTGACTCGATGATTTATTTATTAGTGCAACACCCGAACTTTCTGGTGCTGCCCCCTTGTGGTGCCGGTTTGATTTCCTTTTCCTTACAAACGGCACCTTCAAAAAAAGCTGATGCGAGTGGAGCTGCTTCCAAACTTCATTTCCAGACGTTCGAGTCCTGCAGGCGAGTCCTGAGAGTGGAAATGAGACACAAACAGTGAGAAACTCGGCAGAGTCATAAATATTAAATGTGATCGAATGCTGGAGTGAAAAATGTTCAAGAGTCTGCACACGGTGAGTTTTTCTGTCTGAAGCTGTTCAGCAGCACTGCAGCATCCTCTCTCTTCATACAAGCTGCTGCAGACCCCAGGGGCTGATGGGAAGGAGGCGGGAGCTTCACATCACACCTTCTCTTTTCAGAAATCGACCTGCAGCCTCGATTGAAGCAGGTGGGATTGTTGTAGCAGAGGCAGAGAGGACGCTGTCGGGGGATTCGTCTGTCTGAAGGCACGGCCCGCGGCCTTCTGGGAAACAAATGTTACCCAGAGCGCGAGCTCAGGCTGGGATGGCATCAAACCCGAAGTCCCACGGCGAACCCGAGCTCGGCGGCAGAACAGAGACGTGACAGCAGCAGGACAGGAGGAAGGTTCAGTTTGAGCAAATGATGAAAACATCCAGACGCCGACTGAGAGCGCAGAATAAACTTTATTTATATCAGGGACGCACACAAAACACAAAGTTCCCGACAACAGAACAGAAACCAGAACAACATCAAAGAATCAGGAAGAAATGAAAGAGGAAAATCAGGAGAGAGCTCCAGATTATTCATCACAGTCTGCACTTAACATGTACAGAACACACAGCCTCTGCTGCATTTACACAAACGTGTGTGCTGTGCTGATATTAGCTGATTAACCTGCACCACAGACACACAACACACACATTAAGGAGAAACACAGCAGTGGGAAATAAAGCAGAATGAGCCGTGAATGCTCAAAGCTGCTACATTAACAGAAAACGTTCATCTTTTCTTGTTTGTTTCATCCGTCCCTGTTTGCAGCTCAGAAACAGGAACGCGTGCAGCCGATTGATATTCATACAGAAGATGAAGAGTGTGCAGGGAGAGGTGGGGAGCTTGAGGCCGGCGATGATTAAATTGCTTTAATTTCAGTCTTTTCTCTCGTTTCACAGCTACAAACAGAAAAAGGCAGCCGTGTCTGCAGTCAGCCTCAGACATGCAGCTCAGATTAGCAGGTAATGGGCTCCCAGGAGAGCCGGCAGCTTCATTTAGAGCACTTAAAGACACAAATTTACAGCAAAAACCTAAAACAAAGATTGATACCGAGAAGAAGCTGCAGCTCTTTCGGCAGCACTTTAAAGCCTGTGTGGATCAGAGAAAAGCCCACATCAATCCAAACGCTGCTAACACCTGTACAATCATCCCACCCTGGGAAAGGATCCGTTCCAGGAAAACTGCCAGGATATTCACTCCCGTGATGGGCGGATGGAAGCCGCTGACCTCAGCTGGATGTGTGCGTATCGGCCTAACCGGAGCTCCGAGTAAGCCTCCAAACGCTGCTGCTGTCCACCTTTACTTAGAGATCCTTCAGGCAGAGCGTGCTGCAAATATGTCTCAGGCAACGTTGCATCATCTTCAGATGAAACATGATCGTCTGAACGTCACGTGAACCACAAACATGACGCGGACATCAAAGTCAGGTGCAGGTCAGCTTCACGGAGAGCCTCCACACACAGGAAGTGTGAACAGCTGCTTTTCTTTATTCGCTGACAGAAACGGAGCATTTTGCATTCACTTTGAACTCTAATAAGCACTCAAACAGCTCGACAAAGCGCGATCAAATAAAAACACCGAGCCAGTGGAAGCTCTGAAACACTCACACGCTGACAGGTATCAAATATTTATAACAAAGCTCGGGAATCTTTCTGACATCCAGCAGCAGCTCGGTGACCTTCAGACTGCACCTGATGAAAGAAATCCTTCATCCTGCTCTCCGCTCAGAGACAGCCTGTTAAGGCTCCGAGCGCAGACCCGGCTGAACCCGGCGGGCCGACTCTTTGCCGCACGCAGCATCTTCACACTGCAGTCTCCATCAATACGATCAGAAAATCTCTGCTTTGAACACGAATGTGAAACAATTTCTGAGTTAAGAACTCGGTTCACTGGACTGTGACCGCAGCAGGTCCAGGAAGAGTTTCTGAGAGAGCAGAGATGTGTTTACAGCATTTCGTATGCAGAGATGAAACGAGCGAAGACGAGAAGACGGAGGCGTCCTGCAGAGGATTCAGGCTTCCTCCGTCTCTGCTGAAACTTTAATCCACTTTAAACAGGTGAGTTACAGAAACAGCCTCCCCCGTACAGCTGCTGTGAAATGAGCTCAAACATGCTGTAAACACGTTGAAGTTTTAACATGGTGGGGACTGACTGACTGTGGGGGGACGTGGGGACACGTTTTTGGGTCTTATCCCTCACTTATTGTTCTTCCTAATAATATGCATTATTTCTGCGGTATCTACTTGCTGACATACTTCTTCTGTTCCAGCCCTGCTGATGCACGCACTGGGCAACAAGGGCTCTCCATCGGTCACAGTCGGCTGCGAGGTCTTCAGCGTCCTCCTGAGAGATTTGTGGTCACCAGGTCAGCCGTGGTTTCTGCTACATCAGAATCCAGGTGGAACCCATCGGAATTCCTTCTTCAGTATTCGGCCGTCGTCCGTGCGGATGATGTGACCAGCAAGTTTCAGGCGGCAGCTTGCAATGATGATGCTGAGGCTGGGCAGCTTCATCGTGGCGCCTCTTCGTTGGTGATGCGATCGAAGTATCAGATCTTCAGTCTTCTGAGGCAGCGTTGATGAAAGACGTCCACCTTTCAGTAATACTGGCCAACGCGTTCCACGTTTCTGAGGCGTTAATTGCCATCGAGATGATGATTGAGTCGTGCAATCGAAGCTTGATGTTAGTGGAGATGGAGGCAGATGACCAGGTGGCCAGTGTGGCACCTGACGTCGGTCTCTGCGTCCCCATCCCGTCCGATGATACCGCTGAGGCACAAAAACCAACCAACTTTATTTATAAGCAGTTTAAAGAGCCACAGCAGATACAACGTGCTGCACACCAAATGAATAAAAGCAAAGTACCGTATCACCCCAATAGAGCATTTCGCTCTCAGGCTGCTGGATTACTTGTGGTTGCTAGGATCCTTAAGAGTAGAATGGGAGGCAGAGCCTTCAGCTTTCAGGCCCCTCTTCTGTGGAACCAGCTCCCAGTTTGGATTCAGGAGACAGACACCCTCTCTATTTTTAAGATTAGGCTTAAAACTTTCCTTTTTGATAGAGCTTATAGTTAGGACTGGATCAGTGGCCCGTGTCCCTCCTGATGCAACAGTTTTGTTTTAATTGGGACTTGAAGACTGAGATGAACTTCGACAGGACGCCACACAGGTGGAGAATGTTCCAAAGCCATTCCCGGTGAATGCTGTCAGAAGCAAAGAGCCGCTTGTACTCCACGTGCTCAACGATGCTTCTCAAGACGAATATTTGGTCAGTGCACGATCGGATTGTCCTTGCTAACTTACAGGCCCTCAAAGAATGAGTGGGGGTCCAATAAAGATTGAGTTTGCATGTGTGATCAAAAACATTCTGGAAACAGAAATAAAAATCTTGCCTGATTTGAATTAGAGGGTTTCAGAGTTCTGTTCTGGACAGCTGCTGTTTTAGACTGAGGACTACACTGAAGGTGTGGCAGACCGATGACCACACCTCATATAGATCTCACCTGAGCATTGCTGTATTGTATAAAAGTGAGACATGAGGCGCGGATTTAAATTCCTGTTATGTGTAAACGTCAGTGATGTAAGTCCAGAGGCACAAATTCAGTCTGAACTAGTGTAAAGCTGCCTCAATCAGCTCTCTGCAGAAATAAAAGAAATGAGCTTTAGATCTTTTCCTGGATGAGAGAAGATCATCATCTACCCCCAAACCAGCTCAGAGTCTGAACCAGAGTCTGAACCAGAGCTCAACAATCAATGAGTTCAGTCTGAGACGTTCTGGTTCTGCACTCAGAGCTCGTTTACTGCGGCGCTGTTTAAATGTCAGTTATTAATGAAATTAGGTTCAGTGTAAAAACTGCCACAGCCCCTCAAATACGGTGTGTGTGTGTGTGTGTGTGTGTGTGTGTGTGTGTGTGTGTGTGTGTGTGTGTGTGTGTGTGTGTGTGTGTG
>JAVDPK010001361.1:116386-136303 GCA_034780415.1 Cichlasoma orientale | reverse complement strand
CACACACACACACACACACACACACACACACACACACACACACACACACACACACACACACACACACGCACACAACAAAATGAATGTTTCAGTTAGTCAGCACCCAAGGCAATAGTATTTATTTACCCTATTTAATACTCAAAATATATAGGCACCATATAGTTGACTCCAAACTGAGCAGAACCTAAAAGATCCACACTGAATCCATAATATTTTATCTTCTTTTCCAATGCATGCTCTAATTGACTGACTCAAAACTGACTCAGCGGCTTACCTGAACTAATTAACTTATCCTTAATTAGTTATAAAAGTTATTTTATTACTAAATATAGCAAAGAAAAGAAAAACATTGTGCAGTATCGCCATGCAAATCTGAAAATATAAGCACTCAAACCTTAAATCCTTGGCCAGTCTCTGTCCTTCCTCTGTTGTCACCTGCCTGCCGATTTCCAGATCTGCCTTGTTGGCTACCAGCACTGCGGGAACAACTGACACAAGGATGCACGAAAGTGACAATAAACCAGCAGGATGACACAATGGCACGCAGTCTGGAGTTTTTCTTTCAACACACTACCTACGGAGGACGGGATGGCACAACCTAACATGGAATGCATGTGTGTGTGTGTTTATGTGTGTGTAAAGGTGACAATAGACAGATAACAAAGAGAGACAGAACAGAGACCCGCTGTTTGTGTGGAGATCAGGCTGCATGTGTATGGACACTTTTCTAAGATACATACAGAGTAAGACATCTCCATACCCAGATTCTGCTTGGTTTGGTCAATGAGCGTCTTGAGCCGTGGGACCTCCAGGAAGCTGAAGCGCTGCGTGACGGAGTAGAGCAGCAGAAATCCATCAGCCCAGCGGATGGAGGACTCCAGAGAAGCTACAGAGCTCTCCTGGAGGAGAATGCAGCATAAAGCCCTGTCAGATTTACTCATGCAAAAAAGGCATAGTTGGAATATGTGTTAATTCCCTTACTTGCTCAAAGCTCAGATGAGATCTATCTATCTATCTATCTATCTATCTATCTATCTATCTATCTATCTATCTATCCATCCATCCATCCATCCATCCATCCATCCATCCATCCATCCATCCATCTATGTCCAAAAAGGAAAAATTTACGTATAATATCTTTTAAAATATTAAAAACGGAAAAAGTCATTTAGATGCAGCACAGCTGAAGCATTAAAAAAATACGCCTGTGACAAAGTTATAAATAAAAGCCAACGTTTACCTTCCACGTTAAGTCGAGAATCTCCAGATCAACAGTTTCCTGATCCAGTACCCGGCTGCATTTGTAGGTCACCTCTGTAGAGACACACAATCCTGCCAGTGAACGTCTCAGGTAAGTAATGTAATGTTTACTGTGAGTAATAAAAAAAAAAAACTTTTACCCAAGTCTTACCCTTTTTATGGTCGTATTCTCCAATAAATCGCTTGGTTATGAAACGAACACACAGGGCTGCAGACACAAAACAGACACGGGTGCTGAAGGCGAGAAGCAGGCACTGGAGAATATTTCTCTCACATTGTGCGCGCACACACACACACACACACACACACACACACACACACACACACACACACACACACACACACACACACACACACAAAGCATCCTGTGTTCACGCCATGTCACACTGTGTCAGTGTTGCTTTGGAACTACCCTCTCAGTGTCACTATTTAAATAAATGCATAAGTGGTTTCTCCGTGTTTGAGTGGAAAGAACCTGAAAGGCTTGTGTTAGTTTGACTTCTATGTGAACTGTTTAAGGACTTGCTGTGTTTTATCAGGACACATTAAAAGGTTAAACAGGCTCATTCAGGCAGTCACTTGAGCCTTTACACACGGAGCGACACCGAGTTTACAGACTTTTCTGACATCGTTCTTGAACATTTTGCTGTCTGAAATTTACTCCACCAGGCCTAATATGAGGAGCTGTATGAGCTCATATTAGATTATTTGAAAGTGAGCACAAACATTTGAAATGGAAATGACAAATTAGCCTATTAGCCTCAACTGAAAATGAGCTATTTTTAGAAACAGTAGTAATAGACACGTATGACATTTGAAGCAGGGCGGCGGAGGTCATAGAGGTGCATGAGGCTCGGAAAGATGAACAACTTATGAAGCGCGTAAGGTTTCCATTTTTAGCAAAACCTTTTAAACCGTGACGGGCAGTTGACCCTAAACTTAACCTCTTCGATGCACTGATGAACAGTTATCTAATTCAGAACTTACAGAACACGCCCCCCTCTTTATCTGCCTGTGTTTTTCAGCTGGTGTTTTGTTGCAAGGTTACCTGTTTTCCCAGTGTTCGGCGCTCCCAGAATGAGGAGTTTCACTGGAACCATTTTTCTGCTGCAGCCGAAATTAGTCCAGCGTGTGCCCTGCTGCTTGTCCCTGATGGAAGGCCTGCAGGGAAGAGCGAAGAGAGGAGCCTGAGCCAGCGTTAGGAGACAACACAAAAAACACTCTCAAAGAAGCGAGAAAAAACACGGACAAATGAAGCTGTAAACTGGACAGAAAACTTACTGCTGCATGAATACTGACCATGAAGTAAAAATAAATTCCAGATATGGGGACTAGTAAAAATGAACTCACTGTTCCGTCTCAGACACTGAGCAGACAGAGAATGGAGAGATGAGCCCGTCTCCTCTCCTCTCTCTCTCTCTAGTATGTGACAAGAGCTATTTGTCTGCAGGAATGGTGTCCAACTCTGTGCGCAGATCCTATTTTGGATCCATTGAGAACACACACAGACGCTCCTTTAACTACTCAATCACATCAAAACCTTGCCTCTAACCGTAGAAGTTCTTTGACACCCGATATACAACTCCGAATCCAGAATTTTCTCATACCTCACTATAATGGCTTTGAGACTCAGGTGAGTGCCTCTGAGTGTTTGTACACGCTTGAGTTTCTAAATGTCAAGTGAGCTGGAGAGAAGTTTTGGAATAGGTGGGCAGAGAGTTTGTTTTGGAGCTCAAGTGTTTCTTTAGAGTTTCTTTGTAGAATCAGTTTTCTTCATTATTCTTTTACACAGCTACATTTCAGAAAGATGCTGTGTGAAGAATGTTATTTGATTTGGTGCATAGTGGATCTATCATGCTTTTCCTTACTTTGTGGCACATATACATACTGTTACAATGGTGGATGCTCATATTATTAAATGTGGCCAAAGTTTAAAGTAATGAGGTCAGTCTGTGCACGAGTAACTCCTGTGAGCCAAAAGCCCAGGCTTCACGCTGCTCTCACTGTTTGATTTCAGACATTGTTTTCTACACTTATGTAAGGATATCCTTATATGGTCATCTCAGGCACGCCGTCTGCTGCGGAAATCTCGTTTGTGAGGGGCAGCCAATCAGAAGAAAGATGGCCTAATAGATCAAGTGATAGGCTGCACCGAGGCTCATTATGAGATAAATGAACATGTAAAGCTACTCTGAGAGCCTACAATATTGTAATATTGAGTGGTCTTTTTTTTTTAACTACTCAGCAATAAAATTAACAGTTTTCACTTGTTACTGTAGTTCTAGTCAATATATTTATAATCAACATAAATTTCAGTGCAGTAAGAAAGTGAAGACTATGAAGACATCTGTCATTTAAAAGTAATTTGTAAGGCATTTAAGCCACAGCAGAAGAGTTGGTGAATGATTGGGATCTTTCTACTATAAAGATGTTTTCTTTAAAAAAAAAAAAAGGAAGATAAAAAAGTATAGTACTCTGCAGGGCCATTTTGGTTTTCCAGCCAGCTGCTGTTTGGTACGTGATGGACATGTGTTTAAACTGCAGCCAGCTGTTTAAGTTGCACTTTTATTTTAAGCTGAAGGGGTAGAGGAAATTAAAATGTTAGAATCCTGAAACACAACTAAATGAAGAACGTGTCTGAAGATGGTCACGATCTGAAGCTGATGAGGTCTTTTAGAGCCTCTTCAGAAAATCCACATAAAGGAATTTCTATGATGTGCAGCTTGTGTTGGAGAATATTCATCAGAGGTCACGTGACACAGAATTAAAAGGTTGTGGCCTTATAGATCTCTTATGAGCTTTTATGAAGTAATTTTAATTGTATAACAATAACAATAAATAATAAAAACACCTTAAAGCTGTAATAAAGGCATTTTAAGATTTTATTCATATTTTGTACGCTTCTCAGATTTATTCAACAAAGCTCGTTCTCAGAGGCGAAAACAATTCAACAGTATACACAAGCATCGAGGACGACTTTAACTTATGGAGAAACGCGAGGTTCAGAGAAGTGTGTTTCAGAGGAAAAGGCAGAGTTATTGTTGTTGTTGTCGGCTGTTGTCATCAGGCGTTCAGCAAACAGACGGCTCGTCGACGGCCGCGGCTCCTTCCGTGACCGCTTTGACGCACTTCGCCATCGTTTGGGAAGCCCTGCTGATGGAGTCTGAGCACACAATGAAGCAAAGATTATGACACGCTTGCGTATCCGTTATTATTATTTTTAAAGAAAGCTATTAAATAAAAACTTACCTGTCATGTAGAAGTCCTTTACTGAGAGCTGAGGCGGCACCAGAGGAGCTGCTAAGAGGTCCTGGTTGACGGTCTGAGAGGAACAAAGAGCGGAAATGGTTGAGTCAAGATGTTGGGAAAATCCGATGCAGACCAGCTAACTGTGTGTGTGTGTGTGTGTGTTTATGTACCATAGCAAGCTCATTGGCCTGTTTGAAGTAGTTCGCCTCCTCTACATCGTCGTAACGGACCAGGTTAGGAGAAACCTCGGCTAGCCTGGATCGGATCTCATCTAAAGTGTCGTAGGGCAGCGTTACGCCAGTCAGCTGTAAACACACACAGACATTCGCATGATTGTCCGCACGTTTTTGTGTTAATTGTGAACATCAGGCCAGACTACTAGAAACACTTCGTCCTTACTTCAGACAAAGCTCTGATGATCTTCCAGTCCTCTCTGGCCATTCCAGGAGCAGTCACAGCCACCTTGGTGTGCTGACTCCTGCCTTCAGTGTTGACATAAGTGCCGTTTTTCTCTGTGTATGCAGCAGCAGGCAGGATGATGTCTGCCACTGTGGCTCCAACATCACCATGATGACCTGAAGGGATTGCAAATTGATGTTAATATATTCCCACAGATTAGCAGCATTTTGCTTTTCAAATCTGTGTGTGTGTTTATTACCCTGGTAGATGATGAGGCTGTTTTTGGGCAGGTCAGCTCTGGTGATGCAGCCAGCATCAGCTCCCAGCAGGAAAAGCACTTTAGGGGGATTCTTCCTGATGGCGTCCACTCCGGCCTTGTAGCCCAAATCGAGGGCAGCCACTTGACTGGCTACCCTGCTCACACATACACACACAAAGTATAAGCATCTATTGTACGTCACTGCATTAGAAAAACACTAATTACCATCAACTTCAAATCAATTGCCAAGCTGGACCTGTGAAGGACGTTGAGGACTTTCCAACTCTCCCCCACTCCGCTGCTGGCTCTGGCGTTCTGAGCGATGGTGGAGACGGCGCTCAAAATGGCAGCTCCATCTTCTCTCTGCAGAGCGCTGCTGCCCACAACCACAACTGGATGCTTAGCAGCTGAAAGGACCTGCCAGCAGGGAACAGAAAATAAGACTTTCAGTCTTTAAAGAACCCTGCATCCATCTGATCAAACTACATCTGTGCCCATTACCTTGCAGAAGGCGTGTGTGCCGTTAGCCAGTTGCTTCAGGACTGAAGTGTCCTCTCCCAGGTGATCGTATGTGTAACTCAGGTCGACCTTGTGGCCAACCATGGCAACCTGCAGCTCATTATGGAGCCAGCTGTCAGAGCGAGAGGACGAAAACAAAAAAGGACATGAGAGAGCAAAATTTAGCAAACAAGCCTTTTTTTAAATAGTGAATCTAGTACCGAAAACAACATTTTTCTTTTTAAAATTATGATGCGACTTTACCTCTTGCGGATTCTAGCGTTGAACAGTGGCGCTTCATAGCGAGGGTTCGTTCCCACGAGCAGCAGCAGGTCACATTCCTCAATGCCGGCGATGCGAGAGTTCAGCAGGTAGTTGGAGCGGAGGTCAGTGCTGCAGAGTGCAAGAAGAAAAAAAATAAATAACAGTGTCAGCTAATAAAGCCACAATATGATGCGTCTCACACCTAAGGCATGACGAGAGGCCCTTCCTTACCCTGCGCCTGCCATGGGGAAGAGCTCCTCGGTGCAGAGGTTTTCTGAGTTGAGTCTGTTGAGGAGATCTTTGAGGGCGATCAGAGCTTCAGCGTCTGCCATCCCTCCTGCTATGGCTGCTACCTCATTGCCCTGCACGCTCTGCAGCTGCACAAACACACACATTTATGCATTATGACAGCCCTAAATTTACTGTTTACAAGGACAACAAACCTTATAACTGTCACCTAAATTCATTTGTTATTAATTTAAATAAGAAGCAAGAGCCAATATAGAAAGGAAAGACACTTACTGCTCCAGCAACACGAGTGAGAGCATCCTCCCAGTTGGTCGGGGTCAGCTGACCTGATTCATCCTTCACCATTGGTTGGGTCAACCTCTGTCTCTTCAGACCATCATATGCAAACCTGCAGATACAATTGCAGCATATATAAATGGAAAACCACCACCTGTTTTAAAGATAACTGTAGATAACTTTTTATCGAGTTAAAACTGAAACCGTTTTCTGGCTTGGCTCAGTTTCTGGATCACCTGGTCTTATCAGAGATCCATTCTTCGTTGATGTCTTCGTGGAGCCTGGGCAATATCCTCATCACCTCACCTCCTCGTGTGCTCACGACGATATTACTGCCGACAGCGTCCAACACGTCAATTGACTCGGTTTTCCTGCAAAGACGGCAAAAAAAAAAAGTGATGTAAAAATGCTCCAGGAAGTTCAGGAAAGCTCATATCTTTTATTTCAATATAAGTAGTAACCAAATAATCAAGTATCAGACCCTTTCCTACCTGGTCTCCCATGGTCTTGCAGTGAAGGCGTAGGGTTTGGAGGTGAGCGCTCCCACAGGACAGACATCGATAACATTGCCCGACAGCTCCGACATGAACATCTTCTCCACGTACGTCCCAATCTGCAGGTCATTTCCTCTTCCCGTCGTTCCCAGGTCCTCAACGCCGGCGATCTCACTGGCAAAACTGCAAACACACACGAGCAGGACAAACATGCTGTTTGAATGTCTGAAGCATGCACTGAAGCATGCATGAATATCTGGAACTGTGTATGTATGTGTGTTTTTTTAGATAAATAAGTGTGTTAGTCTGTTTTTAATATATACTTAAGTTCTGTTTCTAGGAAGTGTACACAATTAGCTTTTTTAAAAACACAATGACAAAGGAATCTTGGACCTTGAATGCATGTGACGTGTCTTTCGCCACATCAAATAGCCGCTAATGTCACATTATTACATTATTCCTGACTGCTGTATATGAAGCACTCACCGGACGCAGCGTGTGCACTGGATACAGCGGGTCATGATGGTTTTAATGAGAGGCCCGATGTTTTTGTCCTCCACTGCTCTCTTTCCTTCTGAGAAACGGCTGCGGTCTGAACCAAACTGCATGGACTGATCCTGAGAAAAGAGTTGAGTTTGCTTCTTTTAGTGCTCAAAGACTCAGCTATGCTATGTAAAAACTGATTGTTTCATCTAAATGCCCTCACTAGACTATCTTAAATTACACTTTTCCAAGGTTACCTGCAGGTCACACTCGCCTCCCTGATCACAAATAGGGCAGTCCAGCGGGTGGTTGGCCAACAGGAACTCCATTATTCCCTCTCTGATGAGACATAAACACATGAATCCATCTCTTCTTTAGTTTAACCAGATATTTTCAAAGTTAGACCACTAAAGTTTGTACCTGGCTTTGCGTGTTTTCTCTGAGTTAGTGAGGATGTTCCAGCCTTTCATGACGGGCATGGCGCAGGCTGCTACCGGCTGAGGGCACACGACACACACACACACACGAGACATAAATAACTAAGAAATTACAGGAACATTGTTCCGTAAACTCAGTCTCAGTGTGTTATTCAGTTTAAATCCAAGTATACGCAGGAGCCTGATGTTACCTTTGGTGCTTTCTCAATCTCCACCAGACACATACGGCAGTTTCCCGCCACAGAGAGGCGCTCATGGTAGCAAAACCTGGGGATCTGAACTCCTACCTTCTCACAGGCCTGGTGAGGAAAGGAAACGAGACATTTATTTTAAACCTACTGAAAGTTGGGGCATGAAATTACAATAATACAGTAATAAATCCATTCTGGGTGGATGGTAATATTTTAGAATATTTGAGAACTAAACCAACACCTAATGTGACATCTGTAATAGTTTGTAGTGAAACAGTGTGTTGAAGTTTCTTACCTGCAGCACAGTAGTTCCAGGCTCCACCTCCACTGGTTTCCCATCCACAAACACTTCCACCAAGTTGCTGGCTGCACGTGCTGGAGTACGCACTTGAAGTGCGCGCACACAAAGACAAAGTTTTATTGAAATTATCCAACACAATCAACAGACACAATTTTATGCTAAACACATACATACAGTATGTGCTATATTTAACAACTTGCAGTAACTGCTGAGCAACAAGTTACCTACAGTTTAACACACAGACCCTACCTGGAGTGGACGCAGCCAGGCTGCCCTTGGTGGCTCCGGCTAGGGCTCGGCCAACAGTCGGCAGTCGCAACATGACTCTGTGTGAGGAAACATATGAGAGCTAACCTATGTGCCAATCTGACTAGAAAATCTAGAGCCTCTGTATATAAAAAACATACATGCATGCAGGATCCAAATATACACATTATTTAAAAAAATTAAAATAAAGATTAACTCCTGAGCATCAACAAAACAATAATTGCAGTGCAGAAAATTACAGTTTTTTATTTTAATATCTGCTTCCAATTTTGTGCCCTATCAATATTTTGCAAATGTAGAGTTCCAATAAATCAGAAGCATGGAAAATTATGTCGTTCCAGTCTGCCACATCTGTGTAACTGAGGTCCTCAGCAGTGACAACATACAAGTATTTAATCTCATATTTGAAGCATTGGGCTATAGAGCTCACAGCAAGGACATTTAAAATGCAAGTCTCCAACTTTAATATAAACTAGATAACCTCTCATCACAAGACTAGACTTTCATAGGGTGGACAAACCTATCATCACATCATCACCTGTACAGATGTGATTTACTGTGGGACTGTTATGTCGGACTGAATGAGTTTAAATGACAGAATCCTCTTTAGCTTTGCAGCTGTCAACAATAACATTTGTTACTGGCACAGATTTCCGCGATCAGCGTTTCAACGAAATAATGCAGAGAAAAGAGGAATTTCCAAATGCTATCGGAATAACAAAATATCAAACATTAAGCACAGCCTTTAAATAGTATTCTGCTTGTAAGGGTGAGCTAATGAGCTGCGGGCTAACAGCGTCAGCTAACAAGTCCTACTCAAGGACACGGAGGCGCTGCGTGTTCGCAAAGGGTAACTTCACTTTGACGCTCAAATATCTCATTTTTCGTTTCCTTTCAATTACATTTCAGACATGTATCGTTGCGCTCCTGTATGCATCACATGTGTTTGGTTCTTACCTTGCGCTATTTGGCCTTCTGGACCAGAACAGCGGTGATCTCAGTTATGCCACCAATTGAAATGGCTATGGAGTTAGCGGAAACAGGACGGTGTTGTACTTCCGTTTGAAACAAGGTTTTAATTTTCACAATAAAAGTTGTTGTTTTTTTCACACCGGATATAATATGCAGCACCATTTCTTTCTTTCTTTACCTGCGAAACAGGGATTGGTGAAGTCCTGTTCTTTAAGTTTTGCTACCAAAATATGGTTTAAATGATTCAAAAACACACTGATCATCATTACATCAGCGCTTTATTCACTGCGTGAAGGTTCAGATTTCACCTTTGACTACATTTCCCATGATGAAGCGGGCATTACCGGAACTATCTACGTGTGCATTTTCGCGACAGTTCAGGAAGCAGCATCTGCAAACAGCTACAGAAAGCGAGCAATAGTTGGTGCTTTCTCATGTGAAGGATTGCAACAGAGACAGGTAAGTTGGTCTTTAAGTTAAGAATTGGAGTTTTATACCAAATAATTAAATTTACTTTACGTTTGTTGTGGATAAGACTTTTACGGGCCGTCTCATCTTATAAAGCATCTAGCAAAAAGCTAACTGTTTGCTAGCAAATATAGCTACGAGGAGATTAAATATGAGTGTTTATGGAGGGAGTCACTGATATTATGCAGTATACCTATAGGTATGGCCATACCTATAACCTGTTTATTTGGTATATATACGAAGACTTTACATAATTTTTAGATGTGTGATCGAACTTTGTCAAAATTGTAGCATATAGCTGCTTCTGTTTTTTGCTTTCTAAGCAGATTTTTATTGAACAAACCTACGAAATCTTGAGCCTCATCAGTCACAGCTTATTCCTGGATATATACCATAGTAAAGTATATGTATTTTATAGATTAAGAGGGTATATAATATAAGTTTGAGTTGCAGGATGCGTGCCACATTGTAAACATGTATGTTACAACTAAGCCACGGCTTATTTATTGTCTACACTGAGCTATAGGAGATGGTGTCTAAGAGTTAAACTTGATAAAACCCACTATGGCTGTTTGTCGCCTTACCAAAATCATTTTATTGTGGGCTCATTATCCATTTTACAAAGTAATTCATAGTCTGACATTATATTAGTTGCACTAAATCCTTCTCACTAGACATCTCAGGGCATTTTTATGGCCAGTGCATTAAACTGAGCATATCGGGTGTTGTAAAATTTGGAAAATTGCACGTCAATTATCCACCATTGCACTGGAAGCTTTGCAAGTAGGCATAAAACCGACATCATTATTTGCCAGCCTGGTCCCACAGGCACCAGCAATCTGGGTTTGTTGTCCTGTTATGTTAACGCATCAATTAGTGAACTGGGAGTGACTTTTGATGGGGACCTGTCATTAGATCAGGTAACACCTCCTTGGATTGTCTACAGCTTGTACAGAATCCTGCTGCACGGATCCGTACCAGATCCTCCAAACATTCTCATGTCACACCTCTGCTGCACTGGCTCCCCATTAAATTTAGAATTCAATGCAAAGTTCCAGTTTTCACTGTTAGGGCTCTGCATGGCGAAGCACCTGTCACCTGCATTGGCAAACTTTTGCAGTCACATGTCACCAGCAGGACTCTCAGATCTTCTAATCAGGGCTTGTTATCCATCTCTAGACTACAAACTAAAGGTGACAGAGTTTTTGCAATAGTGCCTCCCACTCTGAAATTCTTTGTTGTCCAGTCTACGATCTGTGAGCTCGGTGGACTCGTTCAAAAAGCAGCTGAAGACTAAACGTTTTAACCTTACATTTGGGTAGAATTTTTATTGTTTCTTTTCTGTGCTCTTCTAATCTCATTTTCAGCACCATGTTGCCGACCACCTCGCCAAACAGCAATGGCGCCCTTGGTTCCAGGGACGCTGCACGCCACACGGCGGGTGCGAAGCGCTACAAGTACCTGCGGCGGCTGCTTCATTTCAGACAAATGGACTTTGAATTTGCGCTGTGGCAGATGTTTTACCTGTTCACCTCTCCACAGAGGGTGTACCGAAACTTCCAGTACAGGAAACAGACTAAAGATCAGTGGGCCAGAGACGACCCTGCTTTTCTGGTCCTGCTCAGCATTTGGCTATGTGGTAAGTCAGTACTCAATTCCCTAGATAATTAAACAGCACTTTTATCAGGTTTAGATGAGGATATTTCCATTTTGCCTCCAACACACTTTGTTTGACTATATTTAAACAAACAATTGTCCTTCCAGTGAAATCCTGATGTCAGCTTTGTGCAATGAAAACTGAACACTCCCTGTGTTATTGTGCAGTGTCAACAACAGGCTTTGGGCTCGTGTTGGGCATGGGAGTCTTGGATACATTGAAGCTGCTGCTCTGGGTCGTCTTTGTTGACTGTATAGGAGTCGGTCTGCTCATATCGACCATAATGTGGTGAGCTGTATGATGGAAATAATGAGATTTCCTCTTATTTATTCTAATTAAGACATATTGTTTGCTCTTCTTTACTTCATGCCAAATCTTATGTATTCTTCTCCAGGGTGATCAGCAACAAGTACCTGCTGAAACATCCCAGCAGAAACTTTGATGTGGAGTGGGGCTACGCATTTGATGTTCACCTCAATGCTTTCTATCCACTTCTAGTCATCCTGCACTTCCTGCAACTTTTCTTCATCAACCGTGAGTAGACTGTCGATCTGTGTGAGTTTAATCAGCCTGTGTGGAATGAAATCATCGCAATCAATAAATGTTCATCACTGCAGTTAAATGTGCATCTTATGTGTTAAATGAGAAATTAAAGGACTAAAATGTTTGAGGCCATCCAGTAATTTTTTTTTTTTTAATTTTTTTAAATTTTTTTTTTTAATTTTGTGCCACAGTGGCTGATAATGTTTAGGCTTGATAATTTAAAAGATAATTGGCAGAATGTGTTACAGTATGGATGACTCCTTCTGACTCTTTTTGTTTTGTGTGTTTTAGATATTGTGATGATAAATTCAAGTTGGTTCCTGGGATACTTTGTCGGGAACACTTTGTGGCTGATTGCCATTGGTTATTATCTCTACATCACCTTCTTGGGGTACAACGGTAAGTCCCTTGCACACCATAATGCACAGAATTGGTTTAAACTAAAATTCCTGTCTATATGTATTTTATTTTATTTTATTTTTTGCAGAATTGCACCTGCTCCTCATTTATTACCTTTTAAGAAGAACTTACTTTAAACATTCATTTTCATTTTCTTTTCTTAGGCATATTAGAAAATGAAAACGATTCTTGTTTCATAATTCATTCATTTTCGCGTTCAGTTTTGAGCACAATTAATCATTTTGAGGTTTTAAATTGTTGAATTGTCAAAAGAAAAACGTGTCGACCTGTTAAAACTAAAAAACTATTGTAAATTGGGGATTAACTCCAAAAACTGATAAGATAATTGACTTGTTAATGTATTCTACTGCCCATGAAAATAAATGTTTTATAAACTTTTGTAACTTAAAAACAAATATTTAGCCATAATTAAAAATAAAATTCAATCAGCCTTAATTTTTTTTAAGATGAGCCGTATTTTATTGGATTTAATGTGCGTAACAAAATCCGCTGCAGCAAAAAAAACCCTTGATCTTGATTTTTCTGCCATCTAGTGGTCATGAGGTTGTGTTGACATTAGCTAAACTTCAAACTTCGAGAGATCAGCATTGAAGGGTTCGGATGGGCAGGTTTTCACGCTGAAATAAACAGAGGTGGCTTCATGCAGTGGGCTTTAACTGATTAGAGAGATTTTTTTTTTTTGTTAGATGTCTGCTGTTTGTCATGAATAATAATGCATTTTATTTATAGTTCATGTCTTGTCTTTCAATCCTCACAGCTCTACCCTTCCTGAAGAACACCGTGGTGCTGCTCTACCCCTTTGCTTTGCTTGGCCTCCTCTACATCCTCTCCATATCGCTGGGCTGGAACTTCACTCAGGCTCTCTGTTCTTTTTACCAGAACAGAGTCAAGTAGGACTGGCTTGCCTTTGAGGTTGGACACTAGCTGGCTGACACACAATCTGTTTTCAGCTCATCTCTACGTGACAGCGAATCCATGTCCAGCTGCTGCCAGTCAGCATCTGGCTGAGAGCGACCTCTGATGGACTCTCAGTAAACTGGGACTCTTGGTTGATTGACGCTGAGCTGTGTGACTGCTGCTCAGCTCTCTCTTGATTTTCTGTTTGGCTCTGATGTCGAGCTCCAGCTACAAAGTCAGTAAACGGTGATGTGTTTGGACTAGTTACAGAAACGAGGGGGGGAGATGAGACACTGCTTTTACTGTTGTTCTTTTTGTATGATTTGTAAATATGACACTGGCAGGTTGTAATATAAACACAGAGGATTGTTTCTGATGAGTTTGCTGTTTCTTTTGAGTTTTAATAAAAAAAATAATCAAATCCTGCTTATTGAAGAGAAAAAAGGAAAGTGGAGAAACATGGGATGCAAAATTTTTTCTTTCTTTCTTTCTTTTTCTAAAAGTGTACATTCCAAAGCACTTTCAATAAAAGGTTTTAACTTAAGGTGCCTCAGTTTTAATTTGCTGCCGCAGGTTCAGCTCGGACCAGTTTAAAGCTTCCAGCAGCAGCGTGTTTTTGTAGTTTCACAAATGCTCTTGTAGTAACACGCTTCAGTCTCATGGTGTCGCTGCTGCTACTGCAATCATATCTGAAAGACTCGCTGAAGCATCACAGGGTATTACACTGATGCTTGTACTTTATACTAAATGAAGAGAGAGGCTGCTGTAACTTGTACACTTTTAATATGGTTGGAAAATCTCATCAGCTGTATTCACAGTGTGTCCTATAGGGTTCATATTTTTATAGTGATCAGTTATGACCTAAATGAAATGGAAAATTAGACATTCTTATAGGTAACTTACTAACTTTATGGAACTTTATGAAAGTTACATTGTTGCAGAAATCTTAACATCCAATAACATAACCTGTAGGCAGAGGTGGGAAGTAATGAAGTACAAACACTTCGTTACTGTACGTAAGTAGAATTTTCAGGTATCTGTACTTTACTTGAGTATTTTTTTTTTCTGACAACTTTTACTTTTACTCCCTACATTTTTACACATCTTTACTTTCTATTCCATACATTTTCAAAACAGACTCATTACTTTTAACACATTTGAGGGAAGATTTCTGGTCTGAGCCTAAATAGAGGAACAATAACACATAAGGGACAATCATACTGGCCTATCCTCCATCCTCAGGGCTTATTGCATACAAAGACATGAAAGAGTTAAAACCACATAATTTATGAATCATTTATAGTGCTGTAATCAGGGGTTAGTGGGCCAAAATGACTTTTTTTGTCATAAGTTGTGGTCGCGGAATTTCAGCATCCAGCTAGTGCTACAGAAGAGGAGTAAAAATAAAGTCAGTAACGTGTTGTGGAAGGAAATTTCAAATTCAACTTTTATAAATGCTCAACAAATATCAGCAAACACACAAACTGCCTGCAGTTTGCCACACAGTGTTTCTGCTAGCTAAAAGAACAGCTGCTGTATTTCCAGGGAGAGAAAAGAAAGAGAAGTTCAGTCAGAGATGGAGAAAGATGTAAGAAAGAGGAGAGGAAGAAGAGAGGTTAGATTCAAAGGTAAGAACTGTTCAGTGACATCTGATAAACTGGATATTTCAAGCTTACATTTTAAAATCAGATCTTGGATCTGTGTATGATGTGAAATTAGGATTTTTCATAATGTGAAATGTCCTGCAAAACAAACTGAGGTACACTAACTTTGTGTTATTCAAAGGTTACATGAAAATACTGCAGTTTATTGCAGGTTAGTTTGCTGTACTGCAGTGATTTTGCAGTAAAGCTCTGTGTTGGACTGGTGCAGAGCAGCTTTGACGTTCATGCTCAGTTTGGTTACATCAAGAGTAGCAGAGATGAGTTTGAATTTAAGTTGATGATGCTGAGATTCATTCACTGAATTCCACCTTCATACAAACTGTATGCTGTCAGTATAAAGACAGTATAAGCAGTACCTAGCTACCTGTGTGCAAGCGAATGCAACTTCACTGTAAATGCCAAGAGGAACAATTAATTTTACCAACGGGCCATGTGAGAAACTGGGACTGTTGTGGAGGTTTGCACCAATAAAGTGAACTCACTTCTCCTCAATATTAATTTGATCTCTTTATAAACTGCTACTGGTAAGAGCAGAAATTAGGCAATGAAAATGTGAAATGAGCATAATACAAAGGCCAACATTTTACATTCCCAAAATGAATTGTAAAGAAAGTCTGTATGGTTTTGCAAAATTTCTAATTTTTTTTAGCTTTATACAAAGTGCTATTGCTATTTTGCGTGTAGTTTAATTACTTCATCTGCAGTTTTTCAGTTCTTTTCTTTCTTGTTCACTGGGATGAATCTAGTCTGTTTAAGGCTTGATACAGTACAAATACTTAGAGGTAGATACACTAGAATAAGAGGACAATAATTCAACTTTTTACAGGGTTAAAGAAATAATTATACTGCAAGTAATTTTGTCACAGAGTTAATTGAGCAATAAATTAACCTCATACTATCATTTATATGCGATAACATTGCTATAACAATGCAGTATTTTCATATATATTACAATTCTTGTAGCATTCATTCCAGCAGTCAGCATGCTGATCGCAGGAGCTTTGTTATAAATACAACTGTTTTGTGCAGTGAGAGCTTCATGTTCCATAAAGCTTGACTGCAACAGCAAGGCATTTTATAGACTGAGTGCCAATCTCAGATTTGGGATTGCCAATAAGTCTATAAAATTTGTATACCTTTAGATAACTGGGTGCGTTTTCTTTGGTATGTGGATGATGACAGATGATTTCCTTTTCTTGATTTTTTTCTTGATTTTGCAGTCAAGGTTTATTCAACAAGAAGACCTCGCTCCACACGTGTCTCCCCACAAACTTAAAAATGCTGTGAAGTTACGAAATGTCACAGAGTAGTTGTATTTATTAATATTATAATTTATTGAAAGTATAACCCCTTAAGAAGGGGCCCTAAAGACATGAATATAAAATTATAACTCATATTCAAAAAAAGCAGCCTTATAAACACAAATACTATTAATCTATAAATTACAGACACCCCCACTGACCTTCTCCCACCCACAGCTCCAGACTTCAGCGACTCTATAGGAAAAAATTATTCCCAAAGACTACCGGTTATGAAGCTGGAAGTTAGAATTAACAACTGAAATATTGAGAATTTTGTTTTATTTTGTCTGTGGAATGTCATAGAGGTAACACAACAATGTAGGATTTTCATGCATATTACCGGTACAATTCTTGCATTCATTCGAGCGATCAGCATGATTATTGCTTGTAGCAGTCATGCTATGATGGTTAGGGTTTCAAGTTTAATGGGTTGGGGTAGGGTTTTGTATCAGACAGCTGATCGTGTCATGTGGACACGGCAACTCTGCCTTGCAAGTCTCCTCAAGTGAAATGAGATACTAATCCCTTTTCCATTACTTGCAATAGTTATTTTTATTTGTATGTATGAAAAAAAAAAATGACGTTTGTACTTTATACTTTGTATCATCAAATTTATGTAGGCTGTTTATGTAGGCTGTTTGCAATGTCGTGGTAGTCGAAATTAAATCACATCTGTCATGATTTGCTGCAACACAGCTGAGCCAAACTGGGCAATAAAGTAAGGACTGTCTCACAGATGGTGTTGGAGTAAAGCTGAGATGTGGTCAACTTCTCCAACGCCAAGCTGGACAAATAGTTTCTTAATGAATGTTGTGTATGATTTGTCACACTGGAACACAAAAGGATCATTGCAGAAAAAAAATATCACTTTTTTATTTATTGTGATGAACCAAACTCAGGCCTTCAGTGTGCACAGAGTCATTCTAATTCTACTTGATTGCATTAATCAAAATTTCCTGGAACATCTCCAAGTCAACTTTCTTCAGGATGAAGACCGTGTGTTCTTTCTTCAGCTTGTGCATGTAGTCCAGCACCATCATGCCTCGGGTGTAGGTCCCCTCCAACTCCACTGTCACTGCAACCTGAAGCATGAACATAAGAATTTGTTGACAGTGACTTTAGATCAAATGTTTTGTACTTTAACCTTGTCACGGTGCTGGATCTTAAACCCAGGGCTTCTCATTTTTGGACTATTAATTTTTTAATTGAATATTTTCTTCTGTGGTTACTATTTACATTTTTCTGTGTGTATTAGTTCCCTTAGTATTTCTCCCCATGTCTTTCTTCTGTGCTATTTCTTTGTGTTAAGTTAACATTTGTGACATGAGTTCCCCTTTTTAGTTATTGTTACTCATTTCCTGTTTTACATTTATAGTTATTTGTGTCCTCTATTTAGTTTTACTTCCTCTATTGTCATTACCTTGCCAGTGTGTCTGTGAATATTCATAATCCTCTCCTTGTCTTTGTGAGAATGTCTGTTAAACTTACCTTGTGTTTGTCTTGCATTGATGGAAAAGTTTGGATTCCTCTCTCAGCTTTCTGTTTTGAATTTTGCACTTATACATTCCACCTAATAAAAGCTTAGCTTTCTGTTTATTCACATCTGTGGGTCCTTTTTTGCGTACCAGTGACAAACCTGATAAATAGCACTTGTTGCTTACCTCAACACTCTCAATTATGAATTTATTGACGTCAGCATCAATGTCAGCATTGACAGCAGCAGCCATGGCGTAGGCATCACAGAGATCGAACTCACATCCTAAGGGGTTTGTATCTTGAAATTCAGGTGACTGAGCTTTCTGTCAACACAATATGGCAGAGGTGTTTAGGCATTTTGCAATATTCACCAGTGGAGAACCAAACATTAGCAACATGTAAGGACTTTATATACCATCACAAAATCAGTTTACTTGTTCAACCCCTGCCATAGTTTTTGTTGTATACTATACTTTTTCACTTATCATAAAACACAGGTGTTGAACAGGCCCATGATGGCGTGTGCTGCAAAAACACTGAGTTCTGACTGATAACATAACATACTACTGGCAGCACAGTAGCTGGCACCCTCCTTTAGGTGCACTATAGGTGTAGGTAACAGGTGGGAAATCACCATGCAGCACCTGGAGAGGCAGTGTTTCGAATACTGAAGATGGATTAAATTAAATGCTAACTGTAGTAAATGTTGTCTGTTACAAAGTTATGACTTAAGACATAATTAGCTTATGCTTACTTTATGTTTATGTTCTCAGTTGTCAGTGTCACCACAGCTGCTTTTTGCAACAATCCAATTTGCACACTCTTACCTTCCTTGATATGGCTGAAATCTTTCTCACAAACTCTGATTTTTCAGTAAGATTGGCAAACCAGGTGTCACAGAAAGACTATGGGAGGAAAACGGAGTGCACAAATGTAAGTCTCTGTGTAATCCTAGACTTGGGATGTAACACTTAATAGTCTAGTCAGAAATATTATTATTACATCTTTTTTCAAATAGTACTTTGAACATAAATTCTGTGTTAGCTTAACACATTTAACTGTATTGTGACAGAACTTAGGTCTGCAAGAAATTCCTGTTTAGCTTGTTTCTCTCTCACCCATGGCAGGCTGTTCCTGCAGGTGAACTCCCAGGTGGCGATGTAGGTGGGGCAGGTGTAGCGGTCCAGCACAATGTAAGCCGCCTCAGGGTCTGCTACGAAGTTAAACTCTCCACACATTGTGGTGTTACCCCTGGCTGCACACAGACATCAACACAGACTTCATTTTTATGTATACAGGAGATAAATAAGATTGAAATCACAAACGAGACAGAGTGAATACACCGTAGGAGGCAGCCTACATTCAGTGTTTCCTCCCATGATGAAGAGCGCCTGCAGCTTTTTTGGCAACGAAGGGTCCAATTGCACTGTGACAGCCAGGTTAGTGAGGGGGGCAGTGCATACAAGTATCACCTGAAGGTGAAAAACAGTGTATTGATGATTTTAGTGGCCCTGTTGGTCATATTGAATTAACTGAGAAATGTTTTGAGAATGAATTTGTCATTTATGTAAATACATATAGGTAGTTTTTGCAGAAAGTAAAGCTGGTTAACATAACTTTTGCAAGGTGCTGCAGTTCCTCTAACAGCCACTTGAGACTGTCCAAAAGTGGATCAGTCTCCACAGACTCTCATATTAAAATCTACATCTTTAGAACAAAAATAAAACCACAAAATGGATGTAGAGACAGCGTTGTCATCTGCTGGCAACCAATGACATCACTGTCTAAGGTAGGGGTCTCAAACTCCCGGACTATGCCCACTGGAGTTTAAGTACCTGGGTCTCTCCACCATTTGGTTTGAGTGGATAATATAATACATTTATTATTATTAT
>JAVDPK010001361.1:0-15196 GCA_034780415.1 Cichlasoma orientale | reverse complement strand
GCTCCAAGACACAGTGGTGTCCTGTCTGCTGTTTCCACTACCAGAAACAAGGGAGTTTAACCCCGAGGTACTCGTCCCTGGAGAAGAGGAAATCTCCGGTTGAAACTGTGACTGAAACACAACATGAACTCCACAGCCTGAGTGGTCAAGCACAAACCCCTTTCTCAAGGTCAGTGAAAACACTCATCACTTCCTGGACAGTGGAGATAATGTACCAAGCCACCGCCCATGCTCCCCTGTACAGAGTCAACAGTATGCAATGTTGTCACCTACTGTCACTGTTAAACCTGCACTCCTATCTGTCTTCACCCAGTGCACCCCTGTCTCTCGTGTATCCCCCTGTCCTGCCTGCACTGGACTGCACACCCCCATCTGTAACCCACCAGAGGATGGTGCCACATAACAAAAATGAAATCCAAATACAAGTAATGTTCAGGAGCAATGAAGACACAGTGCACTCGGTTCGCCTTCCAGAATGCATCTGAATAGTGGGCAGAAGTCCACCCCCTAAAGCAATTGGGGTGCATCTGCCCTGAAATCAACAGTTCCACCTGTGGCGTTCCTCCACCTTTACTGTCCTTCTGTGTAGTCCACGTTACACATTAATACATCACAAATATTGGTCATGTTTCCAAAATTATATTAAGTTGTTATTGTTGCTGAAAATAAATAAGTAAATGAAATGGAAAGATTAACACTAAAGTGACCTCAAATTTTGGGTGTGCCACATAAACATTCTTGTTATTTAATACTTTCATTTCTATGCAGCAAACAAACGTGAAGTAACCAAATGAAGAGCATAAAAGCTCTCTGAATTTCCAACTGAAATTTATAACGTATAGAAACTATAAAATGTTGCTGTTATTCTGATAACAGAGCACACAGGTACACTGGGCAGGTCTGGCTTTTTTTTTTTGGCAAGTACCAAAAATCACTTTTTGGCACGACACCGGTAAAAAGGCAAGAGCGAGATGCTGGTGTCGCTGTCACACTGAAGTTCAATCAGCTCTGACTGCAGGTGCAGCTGCAGGTGAGGTGGAGCAACATTCAATAGTGGCAAAATCCCCAAAACAGTCATTGAACTCACCAGCGCTAACTGCTGTATACCGCTTTGCACACCCATACTGACAACCATGACCTCCCACAGAGCTGGGAAGCCTGTGGTGCAGGGGTCCATTTGTGACAACAGTCTCTGGAAAAATTGCACAAAGTCACTGGAAACAATAACGTATGACACCACCAAGGAGGTGGTGTCATACGTAACCAGCGTGCACAGCAACATGAATAAGCTGTCCAGGAGACCATACCTTCAATCCTGTCCATATAAGCTGCCAAGCCCTTCCCCTCATCTAATAAACTTCAGTCATCAGGCAGTGCAGTGTGAATTGGACTCTGGTGCCAACCAGGTGCCACAGTGTCCAGTGGTGTTAGAGGAGATGAGAACACGTACATCCGAATCATAAAGATGGTGCAGGAACAAAAAATATATATCAAGAAGAAGAAAAGTCAGCACACCGTGATCTCATGGAGCAAAAGTTTTATTCCAGAGTATCAAAAGGTAACGTTTCGGGCACAGCTGCCCTTCCTCAGGCCCCCCATGGGTAGCCGTTTCACCACACAGCCCAGCCACAAAAACATACTAGAGCCAGTGGAAATGCCAGTCATCCCTGTACAAATGAAGGAAGCGCCCCAGGGTCCCGGGTGCCCGAGAACCGCCCAATGCTGAGCAGACCCAAGACCAGCCATACATGCACACACACACACACAAACACACACGCACAAAGACAAATGCACAATGAGAAACACTCATTCACATCAACTCATCTTACGACGTGTGGCTGAACGAGTCCCCCCAGAGCCAGCAGCCACCCCAGAATGCAGTCAGCCCATCTCTCAACACCCTAGCCAACCCCCGCCCCGCGGGCTGGCTGTAGGAAACAGGGGTGTGGAAAGACCCAGCCACCTACTTTTCTTAGCGATGGATAATGCAGTCAGAATTATTTGTGATATATTTGATTCTATATCTAATTCACTTACATCACCTAAAATGCACAGTGCGGGTGAGGTTGGGATACCGCAACTAAACTATGTGGATAGGTCTTCACATATTCTCTGCCAGAACCTCTGGACAGGCGTACAAGACCATATAGCATGCATGTAGTTCTCAGCAGTGTTGCCTGCACAGTAGGTGCACATATTTGAGTGTTTAAGGCTCCTTTGTCCTGTATAGCATGTACTACGGAGAGTTTTATATTGTATAAGCAGTAAGTTTGGACTTTTTGTCATTTTGAAAGTGTTTAAACAAATTTGTGTCTGGAAGTTTTGATCTGGATCGATGGAGAGATCACGCTCCCATTTTGCAATTGGGAGAGAAACTGAATAATCATTTAACAATAATTTATACAGTTTTGATAACAATTTAGGGGTAAAAAGATTGAAAAGTTCTGCTACCCATGCAGACATTTCTAAATTTAGTTGAATGGGATTAAATCTTGTATGATGGACTTCAATTGTTGATATTCCAGAAATTTACTGTTGCTGGTTCCATATTTTGACATATGTTCTTGGAATGGAATAAAGTTTTCATCTTGAATAACATGCTCTAGATTTTTTTTATACCAACATTTTAACTTTTCCACAAAGTGCTTGTTCTAGGTCCAACCATGGGCTGTCTAATGAACTTAATTTGATCAATTTTGAAACATACTGCAATCTATAAGCTAAGAAGTAGTGATAAAAATTTGGTAGTTCTAGACCACCACGCACTCACTTTTGCTCTAGGGTCTACACTGCTTTCACTTTTTTAAAAAGAAAATAAAATAAAGACTTTTTCTACAGTGTAAATTACTTTGAGGGCATATAGACAGGATGGATATAAGCACCCTACCAATAGCTGCTTTCAAGCAAAATGCACAGGAAGCAGCTTGAGTACAGAAGAGTGTGTGCTAACAGGAATATCTGCTGCAGTGGCAGTAAAGGCTCGGGCTATACAGTATTCGATTATTTTTCAAACTGTTCAGGCTCCTTAAAAGATCCTTCATCAACATAAGCCTGCAAATACATACCTGACCTGTAACTACACCTACACTAACTCAAGAGAAGGGGGCAGTAAAATGTTCCTGCTTGTACAATAAACCTCCTGACTATGCACAAGGCTCAGGTTCTCTGCCTTTCTTGTCTCCTTCTGAAATCAAACCGTGGATCTATGGCTTGTTAGGTGAATGTGTAAACTACTACATTACAGAGCCACCTAACAATTATTTTCAATTATTTAACCTAAAATCTAAGCACTGTAGGGTACATTTTTAGGGGTCTCCATATTCCTTTTTGGCTGCAAATTCAAACCCAATTAAAACCATAGTTTCCAACAAATCACAGGGTTGAGCAGGTTCCAGTGCAGGCTGTTTATTAGCTACTTAGTTGCACACAGTTAAAAAAGAGACACAGACAGTAACATGGTTAAAACAGAGATACACGCACACAGAGCGACAGAAAGAAGGAGAGAAACTGTTGACCATGCCATACTCGACGGGCATACAACAGGTGCTCTCATCTGCTATCTAAGAAAAAAAAAACATCCCGGAGCGTACACTAGCCAGACATTGGCGAGAGTTCAGGGCCAAATTTTGCCTAAGGGCTGGTTGTGAGGACAGATTTACACTTTTCTGGCAACTGTTGGAATAGGTGTCCTCACATGAACCCGATGAGGGCATTTTAACAAACTGCTGAGCTAAGCATGAATTTTGGGAGGAGCAAGAAGTTCAACTCTGGGCCACAACACATGGCACGGTGCAGGTGGCAGAACCTCCATGAATGAGTTAAGAGTGCCGGCTCGGCCGTAGCAGACAGTTGGGAGATAACAGAAGCTTCCTCCCACCACTTTTAGACATACACTATGCATTTTATTTCAGTGTAAAAAGCAGTTTAGTTGCAAATAAACAGAAGCAGGAATAATAACTAAATATCAGCCTTGGAGTAATAAAAATCCCAACAGTACTCATACATTACAGATCTTTCTAACTTTGTATAGAAGCAGGTTCCTCAGATGGCACCTTCTTTTCTACACCACTAGATGCCATTGTTTTGTGACATCTAGTGCTAAACAAAATGTTGGTAAACTGCTTGAAATACCCTGCTCCTTGACAAGTTAATTTCCCCTGGTGGGATCAATAAAGTTTCCTCTCTGTCAAAACAAGACAGCACAGAAGTCCAATCAAACACAGTTCTGGCAGTGTGGCCAACGCAGGCTGGACCAAACAGTTCAGAAGTTTCGGCCGCGGCGCCAGCAGCAGAGAGAGACGAACTCCAATGACACAACCAGACACCACCGGTGGAGGAGATTCTCTGGCTCAGGCTCAGGACACTCAGGTGGAGCCAGACTCTCTGGCCCTTGTTCTGGCCAAGCCATAACCAGGTTGAAGAGATCTGGCGCCAGCAGGCACAGGAAAACAAGGATTTTGCTGGGGTCCGGCTGCACAGGAGGTTCTAGTAGTGTAGCTGCAGAAACTGAAGGCTGAAGAGGAGCTGCAGGCTCTGACCACATTTTGACATTTGTGCACTGATTTTGTCACAAGAAGGTAAACTTTGACGGATAAAGGATTCGTCTGGTTTGGACTTGTACAGTATGACTTCCTGGGTGCATCTATGGGTTTATAACCTCTATGGCATTAACAACAGATTCACAAAATAAATGTGACTTAAAAACATACCTTAAAAATTAAAATAATGAGCTGAAAATAACTTTTTAAATGTTATTATTATGATTGTATTTACCTGAATATGTTGGAATTACAAAGATGGGAGAACTACAGAAATTGCCAACATTATCAGTGATGATGAAAGAATAAACACACTCTGATCAGTCTTTGGCATTTTAAATGAACAGATTTAATTTAATTTAAAGTTCTGGTAACAAGAAACCAACATCAAATCACAATCTGGTTGTAGCCCCTCTAAATCATCTCCACTGACCCTCTAGCTATGCACGTGTGTCTTTTTAGCTTTTGATCTTTTCTCAGGAACAGTTGGGTTCGCTGTGTTAATGCACTGATTCAGAGAGGACAGTCTTACATCGAAGGTTGCAATGACTCTTTGGAGTTACAGAGCAGATAGAAATTTACACACATTAGTAATTCTTACTGCAGCTGACATTTTGAACATACAAGTGATTTTTTGTGATTTTTTAGAAATATTGATAATCAAACATAAGATGAAAACCTCTCAGTTTATTTGGATTTAGTTTGCAAAGATAAACAAATTTTAATAAAATAAGAAGCAGACAAAATCAGTATGATTAAGGGTCTGATGAAACTAATATTTAGTTGCGATTGTGACTGTAAATATGGCAAAGCAGAAACACCTGAAGAGTAACTGTAACCACTTACATCTTCATTCTCTATGCACCTCAGTTGGTTCTGAGTCATTCAGGTAGTCCTCTCCATAGTCGATGATCTTTCTCAGTGCACTCAGTATCAGTGTATCCGTGTCGTCATTGCTCTCAATTTCTGCATGGTAGTTCTTCACGAGAAAAATGCAGTTCATTGGAAGACCCAGGACTGTGCTCACTTTTTCCATCTGTTTAAACAATATTACATTTAAGCAAACTGAAACTGTATTGTTGCATTAGTGCAGTTTTTCTTAAACCTTGGGGCATGATAGGTGGGCCGCGAAAGATCTGGGAGAAAGGTCATACTGAACAAATATTGAACATTGGATTAATTAATAATTAAATGTTAGCAGGTACGTTAGTACAGAGACTAGCAAAACTCTCCATCGTTTGCCTGGCCCTTGGGCATGAAAATATTTCTTCCGTGGAAGTGGGGTATTTGAGGACCAGTGCACTAGTGACATGCAATTATAAATTAGTTATTGAATTATTGAATTATTTGTAGGGATTCAAACTGAGGTTTCTGTACAAATATACTGAAATGCACAGCTAAATTACAGATGTTACATTAATGTGCTGTCTACAAGCACAAAAAGCTACAAACAGTGATGGCATAGTTACCTTGAAAAAGTAATCTGATTACTGAGTACTGATCCTTACAAAGTAACTATATATATAAAAAAAAGAAATGCTCTGGAAGGCAGATACACTACGGCAGTATAGAACATAACACAATATTAAAATGTGATTCTAATAACTCCAACGTTAAACGATCAGTTACCTGATTATGTTCACTCTCTCCGTCCGCCATCTTAGGGCAGGAATGTTTTAACGCAGTCTTTTAACGCAGTATGACGTTCAATAGTTAGAAATTTGTTCTTGTAAATTTGTGATTTTGTACTACTTTGTAGCTTGAATTTGTAACTTGTAAACTTGTATTCCCAAGCTTACAAGTGTATATCTTTTTACTAAGGAAAATAACAAAAATAGTAATGCACAGTGACTTGGATAAATTACTTTAATCTGATTACTGGATTGCAAATAGTAATGTGTTAGATTACTCATTACCAAAAAAAGTAGTCAGATTAGAGTAGCATGTTATTAAGTAACGTGTTACCGACATCACTGGCTACGAGTTACAGTACTTCTTGGAACATACCTGCTCAATTAAGTACTTGCTCTTGTAGGCGTTCTTTATGTCTTTGTTGGCTTCAGGACAGGCTTCATCAATTTTAGTGATCACAGCTATTTGCGGGATCCCTGCAGTATAGAAACCAATGCAATCATTTTATCTTGTGTGTTTCTAGTATTTGAAATTGTGACATAAAAAGTGCTCTTTGAACAACATCTGCTCTCACCTTTGTCGCGAGCTGCTAATCTGACATCGTTTATCTTCATCACAATTTCTTCGTCGATTAAGTTCGATGTGGTGGCCGGAATAATGAAAACCAGAATGTGGGTTTTGTCATTTATAGTGGGGGAACTGTTGTAGTTAGGATCAGTTTCAGGTAAGGGAGATTTGGGATTGAACTGGGGGGGAGAGCAAAATCAGTAAAACCCTTTTTAATCATGCAGCACTGTATACAAGCATCTGATGAGGAGTAAGAATGCAGCTGTCATACCCTGTAGCCTTCTGTTATATGTCCACTCATGGCAAGTTTGATGTCTTCCACTTGAATTCCACTTGAGCCCTTCTCAAGACCCATGGTGTCAGTGAAGACGAAAGGGTAAAAAACTCCTGGCGTTCCTTTCTGAATGTTATATGTTCGATACTGTAAATAAAAAATGTAGTGTTGTTATATTATTGCCCTAAACTAATGACCGTAAAAAGTTTGAATAATTTACACGAGTTGTACCCACTATTGTTTACTCCTTTTCTAGTTTAATGCAGTTACCATTGCAGTGCAGTGGAGATATGTGTTTTCATGCAAACAGTGACTGTGATAGACATGGCTGCATCCTCAGGTAATACATACCTCAGTGGTGAAACTGTCCCAAAAGTTGGTCGCTGCCAGAGCGCGAGCTGTGATTTTGCCTCTCAAAGCACTGTCGACAGAATTGATGAAGCTGGACTTTCCAGCACCTGGAGGTCCATGAAGCATAATTCTGAGATGCTGGGCATGTTTGTGAGGTTGATACTCTCTCACAAACTGCAGGTCTCTCTCTCTCTGACTGTTCATTAAGTAGATTACAATAAGTTTTAGTGTGCAATTGCAGCTTAACATTACACAGCAGTGTGGGCTTTGTGTTAGCTGCCATATAACACCTAAAAACACAGTCACAGAAAGTTATTATGATGATTAATGTGGATAACAGTGATAAATGAAGCTTTCTGTCTGAGTGTGTGGGTTACATAAAAGAGTGCATTTATCATGTAACTCCTTAGACTGATTTTCAGAGCCATGAGAGAAAAGTTGATAGTGATCTCAGCACTCTGGTTCTAACAAAAGCTGCACATCAGAGGTGTGAGTCTTTCTATTGATAATTTACACATTAAATGCTGCATTGTTGTTCCATACAATGTTTTATAGCCTAATGACAAACATGTGTAAATCTTATTGGTTGGATTCTCTGTGATAACCTGTTTTTTTTTTTATATCAGTTGTAATTTTAGCAGGGTTGAATTACAAATAAGCATTTCTGCATCTCCATGTGAATGAATGCAAATTCTTGTGACATCGTGACTCAGCAGTTTGTGCTGCTGTAACTTTAGCACACATGATTACAGCTCAACAAGTTGCATGTATAAAATGTAGCCCTTCAGCAGATAATCTGTCACACATACTTGGAGCGTTTTGTCTGTGGCACTCACAATGAATCACAATGATCGAACCAGATAAAAAGAGACTGAACTTCATGATACTGAACGATGTGACTCTAAGATTTAGGAGTTAGTAAGATTAATGGGTTAGCCTTGCTAATTCTAGTACACCTCTTTAAGAAACCACTTTCTTAATACTCACTTAAACTGTATATTCCTCAGTGGTGCCTCTAAAACTGTAAAGTAAACATGTTAATTGCATGAATCACACTGGAAGGTTAATTTTTTTAAATTAATTATACATAATTATGTGTATTATGGTTGAGGTTGAACAATTTTGTTTCATATTTTAAATATCTTACGAGGGGCAGGGGGAGGTGGAGGTCCTGCAATTGAAATAAGACAAGGTAGCAACATGTTAACAACACTTTTCAGTATTAGCTATTTTATAATATTAGTTATATAAAGTACGAGGTGTAAATTAGCATAAAAGGTTATGCTGTTTTTTCCCCATTTTCCAAGGTGGCAGGGAAAACAACTGGAGAAGGTATGCCACCATTTTTGAGTTGTCTGCTAATAATCCATTTGACATAATTTTTTGTGTGGGGGGCATTTATGTGGCACACCCGCTGAAAACATTGGCCTTTTCATCCAGAGCATCCATGCATAATGCATAGTCTGCGTGTCTGCCTCAATGTGATGGCGGTGTGTGATTATGTACCCAGTCCGTCCAGTTTTTCTTATAGAAGATCTATGTACATTCGACAGTCACCGTGAGCCATGAAAATGAGAAGGTCCTATAATAGAGCTTGGAATGAATGACTGTGGCTTCAGTTTCAAAAGCAGTTCATCAAAGAAGAAAGTAATTTGCACCAAAATTCACTCCCTGACTCCTAGGTACATAGTTGCGTGCACTGAAAAATTTCACCTCGGTCATACAAGCTGCCGATCAGAGTAGTGCTCCTCGTTTGTTTATGATGACTGTTCAACGGACCAAAAATAACCTTTGATTCTTCCTTTAAAAAAAATTTGAAAAAAAAGGGGTGGGGGGCATTTAGGTGGCACGCCCACTAAAAACATTTTCATTTTCATGTAAAGAGCATCCATGCATAATGCATAATCTTCACATTTCGTACTCATGAATCATTAAATACGTGATGTCAAAACCTTGTCCACTTGGTTACTGATGTTGATAATGTTTAATAAAGGGGGAAAAATGCAGCAAACAGACAATTTAATTACAGTTTCACTGTTTTACAAATTAAACAAGTTCACTAGTTTTGTTTAATTTAAAATCTTACTTTTTTGATGTGAAAGCCTAAAGAAAAGGGGCCATCCCCATATCTATTTTGCAGGAGAATATCAAGGAATGTTCATTTATTTATGCAATTTGATCATTTTAGTTATTTTATTAGACATGTATGGATTGTGTTAACAAGAATAAGCATACAAGTTAAATATCCTACTGTTTTTTTTTTTGTTTTTTTAAATTTTGTGAATAATTTGGGCGATGTCTGCCCTTTTTGTTGGTTCAAGCACCTGCCCACAAAAATGCCTGTGTGCGTGTCTGCCTCAATGTGATGGCGGTGTGTGATTATGTACCCAGTCCGTCCAGTTTTTCTTATAGAAGATCTATGTACATTCGACAGTCACCGTGAGCCATGAACATTTTTGATTTGAACAAAATCAAAATTCAGAAATTTAAGAAAAAAAATGAGAAGGTCCTATAATAGAGCTTGGAATGAATGACTGTGGCTTCAGTTTCAAAATAGTTCATCAAAGAAGAAAGTAATTTGCACCAAAATTCACTCCCTGACTCCTAGGTACATAGTTGCGTGCACTGAAAATTTTCACCTCAGTCATACAAGCTGCCGATCAACCGCAGCTTAAATTTTCTTTAAAAAGTTTTATAGTAGTGCTCCTCGTTTGTTTATGATTACTGTTCAACGGACCAAAAATAGCCTGTGATAATTTTATTTATATATATGTCATAGTTATGTATAGCAGTATGATGTTTGTCTGTCATGACTAGTCTAGCTATATTTCAAATTTTCTCTTTGCAAAACCAGAACAACACTGCCCCTCAATCTGGCAGGCATCATCAAGCTTCTACCTTCAGTGATACTGTATGAGGCCGGTAATCAAGTAAGAGAAAATAGTCACTTCTTACAAATACAGAAAATGTGAAAATTTTGAATATGTCAGTCACAAGCTCCTGATTTTGTCAAAGCCATTTCCTACTTTCATGTGCTTATACATGTAAAGCTGTATTTATGCTTCTACCCAGCAACTACCATTTCATTACTGTCATCATCAACAGACGGGTACTGACTTGTTTGTGTACACAAAATGCTGTTTGGTAAGTCAAGTCAGGTATGTTTTATTATATGTAAAGGTTCAAAGGGCTTCACAAGCATGAAAACATATTAAGGACTTTTTAAAAAAAAAAAAAAAAAGAAGAAATTAATGAACATATTAAAACAGAGCTACAAGCAAACAATCAGAAATTCTTAAACTATAAATGCGTTGTATAAAAACAAAACCTACTTACCATGAAAAAATTTTTTAATCTTCCACATGTTGTTGTACCAACTACCTGTAAACAAAACAAACTTAAAAGACAAATCCTGTAAATTTTTCTATAAATAAAATCTTTTAGTGTCACACACCCAAACCAAGTGATAGAGATGAGTCAATCAGGTTGAGTGCAAAACATTTTGTCTGCCTATATAGAGAGCTAGCATTTTGATGTATATGCCAAATTGCATTTAATCATGGGTTTTCTACAGTATTGAATTTGTAACAAAATGTTAGCATACCTGACTGTCCAGTTGTGCCTTATAGTAGGTGTCTCTTGTTTTGTCTCCAGTGATGTGGATTGTGTGTGACTATAAACATACTTTCAGTTTTCTTTGGGTCATGTGATTTTTGTGAATTTATCTCTTTCTAGTCCAGCTGTAACTGCATAGCTTCTTAACTTATATGTGTCATGTATATGTATTTATTAAAATGGAATTATTGATTAAAAACTGACTTCATAGATGTGGTAATTAACAACTAATACAAATAATTACCATGATGTATACAGTGCCCATCTCTAAATGTATGTCTTTCACTATGGAAAAGTCAAAAAACCAGTACGTAAACATGAACTCTTAGCAGTTTGCATACCAGCCACTCAACCAACTTGCTCTACCGGTAGTGGACAGTACCTCTTTGAACACAAAGCACACAAAGCAGCCAAAACAAAACAATAACATGCAAAAGAAAGGTACCCCCCTTCTTTAGAATTTATGACTCTTTCTTTGTCGGCAGTGTCCCGTGTTAGATGTTCTACAAATTCCAGTTCTTATTGTTCCCACTTCCAGTGAACCTTATGAGGAGAAAGAGTGTGGATACCTGGTAGAAAGGTGGAAGAGTGAGCTAATTGCCAATAAGATTACAGAACTTCAGGATGGGTCAATTGAACTGCTAGCTGGAGAACGGTCTTAAGAGACAACAAAAATTATTGAGTGATACTGTTGAGGAATTTTTTTGTTATGTCTCATGCTTTATGCTGTGTTTGACCTCTTGCTCATAGTGGAGGTGCAGGCATGAGGGACCTCGATAACAGAGGGAGTTCAGATTTCTGTCTTTGTACCTCCGTCTCAAACACCAGTGAGACCTGTGCCCAAACTGCTACATATAACATTCTGAACTGTGTAGGACCTGTATAGGATGACTGGGAGGGGCTGAACAATGTAATGTGATACTCTAAGATTTTGTATCAGTGAGATCTGTCTCCTTTGTCTCATTGAATTCATGATTGCACTGCTGTGTGCGCTATATTTATCGAATTCCTTCTTGCAACAATACATTTTCTTAAAACAATTCTGGCAGTAGACTCTTTTTTTTTTATTAAATGCACTAAAATTTCCACAACAGTACAAAATAAAAGTTGTATCTGATGTTGTAATTACCAAAGCACACAATATAGATACACTGCTGAGCTACACACATCAGCTGAATGTAAAGGTAAAGTTTGCATAGTTATAAAATGAAAGTAAAACTATTTTTTTAAAGTTATGGTTCAGTGTTTACACACCTGTAACTTATCCAACATGCTATAGCACAGGTTATACAGGGCAAATTAGTTGTTTTCATGTTGGACCCTTGAATTCAGAGTGCGTGTGGACAAAATGCTGACTTGTGTGATTGCTGTTTATTGATTATGTATTGTTTTTTTGGTAATAATCTTATTGTTATTTGTAAACATGTAAATACTGACTTTTGGACTAAAACTACCCAAATTAAGCAATTCATTTATACACACTTAAGTCGCATCTCTTTTCATTGTAATGCATGTCGGTGATGGATGGATTGGTTTTTATATATCTAAGCTAAGAAGTCCAAGGTAACGGATTAATAAAATAAAATGCTACTGCTGCTAATTTCACTGTCAAAAAAAATCAAGCACAAACTTCTTGGATAGTCTGAACCACAGAGAACGTCACATTGACAGAAGATTCCAAAAAGTTGCTTCAAAAGGCACCACAATGAAAGACACAGTACAAAGCTCCAGTTTAAAATTCTAGTTAGCAGCCTCGCAGAAATTAAGTGTGTAAGGAAAATTTTAGTTTTCTTTATTAAAGACCAGGAGAGGGACGATCTGAATGCAGTGTAATGTTTATTAAAGACTTGCAAGCCTGAGCAGTTACAGGTAAACAACATCAAGGTTGCTTAGGAGAAGTGCGCAATGAGGAAATCTCACTGTCCATCTTTTATACACATCAAATGTCTATGTGACATCACACAAAAGCCTAAACAGACAACAACAGGATACAAATGAGGAGGCTCTACATAGGTGTTATCATCATGAACTCGGGGTTAATAAATGTTTTTAATAAATCACATTTCTTAACAACTGATGTGTCATAGGCTACGTTCACACTGCAGCCTGAAGTTCAGATTTTTTTGCCCTCACGCAACCTGTATCCGATCTTTTCATGACAGTCAACACAGATTAGATTTTTTTTTTTCAAATGCGACCCAGGCCACTTGGATATGTGGTACTAAATCTGATACGTATCCGATCTTTTCAAATGAGACCTGTGCATGTACAGTCGGGCCACATTCATCCGACCTACACGTTACGCGGACGCGGGAAGGAAAACAAACTTACAGATGGAGCCACTCAAAGTTGCCACTCCCAGCCGGCTGGAAATATCTACTTCCCAGCATCACCACACCCTCAATGGCAGTGTCACCAAGAGATGGCGCTTTCTTCACAAAAACTTTGACTTCTGTGATTCACAAATGTTTTGTTAGCATTTCATGCTGAAGTATTTTCACTATCTAAAACAAAGCTGCAACCAATGGCGGAACAAGTTTTGAAAATCTAAAATAGATTTTAAATTTAAAATTTGTAGTTAGTATGACCTTTCACACATTTTTCACTGCAAATGGAAACATTCTTTTGATCAATTTATTTTTGTGAATCTAATAAATAAGTAATTAAGTAGTAAGTAAATAATTACATAAATAAATAAATTGTTTTTTTTTTTAAAGTAGTGCTGAGCTGTCTAAGCTGTCTCTCTTTACATTCTCCTGTTGAAGCGAAGACACATCTAAAAGTTGCAGGACACCGGCCCTCGAGGCCTGGATTTGAGGATCCCCGCTCTAAAGTTTTAACAATGGATTCATTAAATAAATACGCCTTAAAAATTCAAAAATGAGCTGAAAATAACTATTTAAATGTTGTGCATTATGCTTATTTGTTATGATCATATTTACCTGAACACAGAGTTACAAAGAGCTACAGAAATGTCATTAATTGCCAACATTATCAGTGTTATAGTATCAGTGATGATGAATGAATAAACACACACTTTAGTTAGCCTTCATCATTTTATATGAACAGATTTAATTAAAGTTCTGCTAACAAGAAACCAACAACAGATCACAATCTGCCTGCATCCTCTCTAAATCAGCACATCTCCACTGATCCTCCATCACGTGTGCCTTTTTAGCTTTGACCTTTTTCTCAAGAACATTTGGGTTCACTGTGTTAATGCACTGATTCAGAGAGGACAGTCTTGCATCAAATGTTGCAGTGACTTTTTTGAGTTATAGATCAGAGAGCAGTTTACATGCATGGATCAATAATTCTTTATGCAGTTGACATTCTGAACATACAATAATTCAATTCAAAGATCTGTATTGTCCCATAAGGGCAATTATTTCCACAGCCAGTAGTACAGAAATTTTAAAAACAGTTATACCAGAACATACATAAAAAAAAACCATAAAATCACCACAGATCATTTAAAAATCGAATCGCTCAAAATTAATGACACCTTTCAGTTCAGTTTGATTTAGTTGATAAAAGTTGATTTGATAAAGATTCTGATGAAACTAACATTTACTTGTGACTAACTATGGCAAAGCAGGACCACCTGAAGAGCAATTGTAGCTACTTATATCTGTGTAGGTTTTTAGTCTTCCAGGTCATAGTAGTCTCTGGAGCTTAAAGAAAGAAAAAAAAAAAGGGCGATTGGACTTCTTTTTGTTTCTTGAACATGTTTCACCTCTCATCCAAAAGGCTTCTTCAGTTCTCAAACCAAAATGTGGAGAGACCCTGGTATTTAAACCCCAGTGGGCGTAGTCCCCTGGAGGTAGTTGTGACCCTCTATTGTTCATGTGCATAATCAAATGCACCAAGGTGTGAAAGGAGGTGTGGGTCATTACAATCAGTGGGTTCAGGTGAAACCAATTTGGGACTTTGATCCAAGTGACCTATTGGGGCCAGCTGAACAAAGGTGTGACTGGAGGTTGAGATGCCTGGGGAAGGAGCCCAGGACAGCACTGTAAGCAAGGAAAAGTTGTATATGTGGCAGGCTTGTCAGAGAAACTCAGAAGAGAAATTCCTTTCACTTTAACTAATAGTGACTTCATGAATTTCTTTACAAATAAAATTTTAACCATTAGAAGAAAAAATTATTCAAAACCATCTCAAAGACTTATCTTCATGTTCAGCTGCTTTCAGCACTGCTGGTATTTGTTTAGACTCT
>JAVDPK010001360.1:53167-67850 GCA_034780415.1 Cichlasoma orientale | reverse complement strand
TGTGTGTGTGTGTGTGTGTGTGTGTGTGTGTGTGTGTGTGTGTGTGTGTGTGTGTGTGTGTGTGAGTGAGTGAGTGACACCTTCCACATTACAGGCAGTCAGCTGATCCACTGACAGTGCGTAATGCTGATGGGTGCCATTTAAGGAATCAGATTTGGGATTTACTGAAGACCATTTCAGTAAGGAAAATAGTTTTGTTTTAGTGGTGCACTTTTATTAAATTGAAGCTCTCAGGAGAGGCGGATTAAATCCCCTCTTCTTTCAAACTGTTGCCTAAGCTTTCTGTTATGGCCCAGGTTCACATAACCATAAAGACATCATCGCGGCTATTTTCTCGAGCCTCTGGAGCCCCCCGACAGATATTATAAAACTATTTGGAATGCTGTATGGCAGCATCAGCTGCCTTTAACTGTGAAATCAGTGCAGTTCCCCTTTAGGACTTTTTTTTGTTGTTCATAACAAAGTTTAACAAAAAAAATAAATTAAAGAAATAAAAAAATTAGCAAATCAAGGAAGCATCTGTGCTTGGAGTTTGCTTAACAAAATATCTGCACCCTTCAACTCTGTGTGTGTGTGTGTGTGTGTGTGTGTGTGTGTGTGTGTGTGTGTGTGTGTGTGTGTGTCGCGCACGCGCAGACATTCAGACACGCTCAGCTCTTTCCTCTACGATTTCCCACCGGCAGCGGGGACTGAGTGTAAATCAAGGCAAAATTCCTCCAGTTCGACAATTCATTTGTCCACAGGCTTGTTAGGCAGGAAGGAGGAGGAGAGGGAACGCGTGTCAATAAATCATCTGACGCCTGGCTATATTTATGCCCACAGCAATGAGTTTAACAAGGAGAGCAGTCCTTGAAGCAATATCCTAAGTGGCACTTCATCCCTGTCTCCTTCTTCTACACCCTCCTCCCTCTATTACCCACCCCTCCTCCTCCTCCTCCTCCTCCTCCTCCTCCACCACCACTTCCTCCTCCTCATCCCTCAGGAGGCTTCTGATTGTGAAGTGCCAGAAGATGCTTCAGCTGGAGCGCAACAGACAGACAAGAAAAAGACGGGCCTAGACACCCGCCGCCGTCTCTCAGCTAAAATTATCCCGTGAGCCAGAGATTTTGAGAACTTCATTTCCTCGTTCATAATTAAACTCCTCAACCTTAATCTGACCCAGTCATTCTCCTGCTGGAGCCGAGCTGGGGGCTTCCTGCAGCGCTTATTGAGCCCTTCTTATTACAGGGATCAGAATCCATCCTCCACTTCAGCTGCCAAGTGTGGGTCACCCTATTCAATTATTTTTGCCATTCATGGCATGAGAGATGATAGATCCTGGATTTCCATACTAGCACTCGCATGCCGGTGGAGCGAGTACCGGGGGTTCGGGAGAGGTGACCAGGAGAGGCTTAATTCTCAACAAAGTCTCCACTGTGCACAATATCGCTGCACAATCCCACTCACTGCATGCTACAAATACAGAAAACTCTTCAAACGCGGCCCTTTCAGTGTCATCACCTGCACTGCACACGGACCAGCACTAGGTGGCAGTCCTGAACCAGCCCTCCCTGCTCCTTTCCCACACTCTCCCACCCACTGCTGCTTTAATTACTGGCATAAAAGAGGGAGCTGTTTGTCCTGTTAGCTCGTCATGGACCATCATCATTGCTCAGACTGAGAGAGAGACGCTCTTCTTGTTTTGCTGTCAAAGCAGTTTCCAAATCAAGAGTAGCCTCGCTGAATAATTAAAAAAGAGGAACAATCAACACCAAAAATAGCAGCTGACCCTATCTTCTTTGACCCTCAGTGTGAATTAATCTCCCTCAAAGAGAGATTATTATGAAGAGTGAAAGAACAAACGCGTCTCCTTGCAGCAGTGCCTTTTAGTCAGCGCTGTTAATTTTGCAGTTAAATCGAAAGGTGCCATAATCGACATCGGCCGCCGCCACGGCTGCACCTCATGACCCGCACGAGCATGAGACAGCATCCAAGACTGAGAGAGAGCATGTAGGTTATCAGACACTTTCAGCACCTGTGACAGAGAGATAGCCTGGAAGTGTTTCTGACACTGTGGCGGTATTAGTAGATTTGTCAGTGTCAGCCCCGGTCTCTTAGCATCGGTTTAATATCACAGAGAAAAGGTGTGATCCATCCAAGTTAACCCCACCACTGTGTGGGAAGGAAAACAGCAGCCGTGGCGCTCGGCTCTTCTCGCATTGTCTTCGCCCCCTTTTGATTTTTAGCCCAGAAGCGTGGCTTGTGCTGGGCAACATGATTTGAACCAGGGTGGAGAATGGGGATACAAGCTCAACTTCATTCAAGGAGCGCCCTCATTCAGGGGTCGCAGTGGTGAGCCTCTGACCTCTCCTTTCTCAATGGGTATTGTGTGGGCCCGTGGATCGGAGGGTAAAACAATCCATATAGATTTAACAGGCATGAAGCAGGAAGGATAAAGCCTGGGAGAGGCTGGAAGGAGAGGTTGCTGCGAGAGCCAAAAGGCCCTACCCTCGGCACGCTGCAGGTCAAGGGCAGCAGGGTAATCTTGCAGGGTTAAAGGTCGCTGATGCGCAGCCTGGCTGAAGCCCACTCACCTGTAACGTGCTTTCATCTCATCCCTTTGAATTTATTGTCTAGCATATTTGAATCCATTTCACTTTTATAAAGTCTTAACAGCAATATAAGAAGTCTTAACAGCAATAGCAAGAATTGTATTGTGTGCAGCAGCCCAGACAAGGGGATCAGCATGCTACGACCTGCTTTACAGTCAACACAAAAAAACAGCCTCTCATCTCTTTTTTTTCGGGCACATTTCAAAGTTTTATGTATGACCCCACATAGATTTTGCAACATGCGCAACAACAATCCTCCCAGCGTGTATCCATCCCACATCTCACTACGGTACACTACTTGTTTTTAGTTACTCTGATCTAAAAATCCATAATAATAATAATATAAAATCAATCAATCTACAGCTGACTTCCAGGATTAGGACCTGTGCTCACATTAATTCAGTTTTACCGGGCTGTGGAACAGATGGCTGTTTCATTCAGGACTCGGGGTAGTTTTGTTGCCTGGCAATCTCCAGCCAAACCAAATCAAAGACCATAAACTGTCACTTAGGGGCAAGTGGAGTCTGGTCCTGCACGCAGTCCGACTGCGAAAGCATCAGTCATCATTCAACCGCATCGGGCTACTCAGAACCTGGTCAGAAATTAATTGATAGTTGAGATGCAAAGTCGATAAAAAGAGCTGTTCCTTTTGGCTAGCTCTCAAGGAAAAAAAAAAAACACATACAAATTCAGGGTCCCGTCTCAGCAAAACTAGCTGTAAAAGCCGGTGTTAGGGGAATATTAAGGGACAGCACAAAGGCACCACATTTGAATGGCACAGATGTACTTTTAAAGTCCCTACAGGAACATAACAGGAATATTTAGTGGAGGAATTTTTTTATTGGAGAGCTTTATTCTAAACAGCCTGCCAAGGATATTCATGGTTGAGATAACATTGATCCCAAAAGGAAATGATTTAAATGCCAAATGTAAGATTTAATTTTAACTTAAATGTAAATATATAATACAATATATTCAATAATCACTTGCACGCCCCTGTTGATGAAGTTTGGCTTGAAACACGCTTCAGTGTGCAGAAGCTACTCTTGTGTGGTGGACAATGAGAGCTGAATAATCAGTTACTCGAGCAGATATGGCGAATAAATTGATATGTGTGAGTCATTATTTTCTCATGTGATTGCTGTGTTCATTGTACCCAGCAAACTTGATGTGTGCTCTATAATGGAATATGAACTCCAACGTGAGTGCTGCGGGTCTGCTGCTTTTACAGGGCTTTTCCACTCGCTCCCTCTCGCCGCTCTCTCTCTATGTCTCTCTGCCTCTCTCTCTCACCGAGTCAAGGCGGGAGTTTACAGGAACAGCAGGCAGGCAGGCAGGGCCTTGTCACACGGCGGAACAACACAGGAATGTATTGTATGCGTTAGAAAGACAGGACAGCTGGGGCGAAATAGTGCGCCAAGTTTCCTAAACCTGTTCTGCGGGTGTTGAAACGCATTTTATTCGCTATCCCGTGAAAAGGCGATTCAGAGAAACTATTGCACTTGGTTTTTATGCGCCGTACCGGGTAAAAACTTTGTCGTTTTGTGCAGTAAAACAAGAGTCACATACACGCACTCGCAAGTGAGCCGCGGAGGAATCGTTAAGGTTGCCAGTGAGTGCTGCGGCGCTGAAAGCACACACAGTAAATTGAGGCTCCGGCTGCGAGGAAAACGCGGGCTGGATTTTGATTTTAATCTGATGCAAAAAAAAAAAAAAGAAAAGAAAAGAAAAGAAAACCACCTTTTAAAAGTGTAAAAATGGAGAACAGAAGTGTAATAATTTCCTACGTTTTCTTCCAAATAGATCCCACCAAAGCGTGACGGTAAAATGTTCCGTTTTCAGAACGTTTTTTTTTTTTGTTGCCATTTTTAGTCGGTGCTAATGAGCTGCCTGCCTGTTGGAGGGAACGGTTGCTGTACTATGACCTCTATCCAGACTTGACAATCTTCTGCTCAGCGTTGAGAGCACCAGAAAGCCGCCGCACAGGATGCAGAACTGGTTATTCTGGTGGTCGGTAAACTGGAACATCCTTGTGTGGAGAATATCCCACAGATAACAAAATTGAAGGTTTGAAGGGGCGTGGGGCTTCTGAAGGCAATGAACTATTAAATGTCCGGGGCAAACATGTTGAAATGTGGTGGGAAAATCAGCAGGAAGCTACCATTTAAGGCCAGTTTCCCATCAAAAATATGTCTATAAATGCTTAGAATGAAGGGAACACACTTTAACAGCAGACCTGCTTAGCTTTCATGTTGATAGACTTGCACAAAATCAAAGTAGCTCTAACTTTATATTGTTATACCAGACTGTTGTGGAAAAACACCGATATATCATATAATGTATGTCATTTATTCCATTATAGATGGATGAAAACATCAGCATGGTTCTTAAAAATGATTTCTTGTCCCTCTTAAGTTATTTGTTGACGAGAGTATATGCATGCCCTGGCAGTTTCTTTAAAGAGCACGTTGAAGGCCAGGTCTGTGTGACCACAGACATGTTTAGATCTCCACTATCTAGACGGCGGCCCTCATCCTGTGCAATCTCTCCAGTCTGTCTGCCCTGGAATGCCGCCACTGACAGCAATTCTTCCCTGGGACAACGGGGAATTATTTGGAAAGGGTGGCAAAATCAACACACCGTCTGCCGATTATCCCCCTGCTATTCTGGGTCCTTTGGCTTGGCTGTGTGTTCAGAGCATCAAAGCGCCGTCAGCCTAAAGGGAGGCGACGCGCAGTTTGATCAAACATTCGGGGGTGCCTCTGTTTTCAGTGTCATGTGCCACCGTTTCAAAGAACTGACATATTAAGAAAAACAATCAGGAGAAATCACCCCCTTTGGAGCGAAGAGACTTCAAGCCCATGCACATGTGCTCGTTCCCATTTTTTTTTCTTACGTGTGAATCTCCATTTGGGTGCATTTGGTGCGAATGCAACCAAGATCATCTTTGGGCGAACTTCAAAGACTTCCCTGTCATCTGTTTCTGCAACGTGAAGAGCAATCATTTTTTTAAGCCCCCAGTTTTGCATCAGTATTTCAGGTTCCTGATGCCCCGGCACTTATCGAGTGACGCGCAGACAGAGCGTGCTACGTGACATTTGATAAAGGATCCAGAGGAAACGTTAAGAGTCGTGTCTGCGCTTCTCTTTTGATTTGGACTCTGTTACCCAGCGCGTATGCCCCCGCTTGGCCTGATAATACCCTTTCTCTACCCAGGCCCTTTCTTGACTGTCACGTCTGGTTGACACAAAGTGCTGCCACACGGATGGGGGTTCACCCCTCCCTTGAAAGCCCAGCTGTCAGTGGTTACATAATAGCTGAGCCTTGTTGGGCTGGCCGGATGGCTTTGTGTGCTTGTCAGTGAATGTGATTGTGGGTAAGATTAAGCGGCGGGTGAGAAGCCACAGTTAAGGGGTTCCTACCTGGTCTCCTGCAGAGATGACAAGAAGAAGCAGAATCAGAGGTTTTGGAGAGTGCTTTAATGTGGCTCTGTGAGAATCGCATCCCCTTTTCACACTGCACATTACGTTGATGAACAGTGAATCTTGCTTACATGCTTGATGTTTTATGTATTGCCTAAGTAAAGACCTCCGAGGAGGAAGCTCAGCTGCATGGGCGGCTGATGAACGGAGCATCCAGTGGTTTATATATATATATATATATATATATATATATATATGAACGAGTGGCATTAACCAAATTTTTTTTGTAAAAAAAACATGGTTCTAAAGCTGTAATAAAAGCCATCCACGCAGATTCAGAAACTAAAGGCTGTGATGAATTTTTTAGCCCACGGCCACAATCAATAAGTGCTTATGAAATATCATGTAATGAATTCACCTAAAAGGGGAAAAAAATAGGCACTTTAGAAATCACAGACCAAGACCGGGACATGCACGTGATTCCAGTAAGCATGATTTAATAATAACTGTGTTATTGAGCTTGAAACCATAAAACTCATGGGTAGTGGGTGGGGGTTGCTAATTTATTGTAGAGAGACCTGATTTCCCCTGGGCCTGTGCTGTTAATTCATTGCAATATAGCAGTCTTTACCCAAGGAGCGGGCAGGAACTGCTTCAGCTGGGGTACCCTCTCTGAGAGTGGATGGTCACTCGTCTTATAGGTCCAGTCTGTCGGGGGTGACTGTCTCCCAAAGCTTCTCAGAGTCCTCCATCCACAGGCTACTGACTTGGTCTGCTGGATGAGACTCTGCTTCCTCCTCCTCCTCCTCCTCTCAGTCTCCCTCTTCCTGCCGTTCCAGACCAGCTTTTTCCTCTCTCCCCTGCTTATAACAGAGAGCCAAGCCTTACATTAAATCTGTGTTTCTGCATAACCGGCCTTGTATGTTTTTTTTTTTTTTTCCTCAGTCTGCTCGGCCCTCTGCTGTCTCCCTCTCTCCTCTTTCTCTTGCAGTGGAAATAGCGCAAACACAAGCCAGTGCCTTGCTATCAGCGCTTTTCTGCACAACCTGAATTCTTCCAGCACAACAGCAAATAAACAGCCATGCAAAAAGGGGGTGGTGGTGGAGGGGGGGGGGGGGCTCCGAGTACAGCACGACAGTGCCATTTAAAACTGTGGCTATGGAAACCCCTCTGTCTTTTCTCCTAATATATGTTTATGTTGCTGGGTTTGATTGACAGATAAAGGCGCACTGGGGGGAAGAGCCTCCTTTAAAATGCATTGTCTTCAGCACCTCCTCCCTCTTTTTTTTTTTTATTTTCTCTTAAAATAGGCCTCTCTGGCAGGTTCAAATGAGGCAGAATAAATTACTTTAGCTGTGTTTTGCCCTTCTCTCCCTACTGTCTTGATTTCTACAGTTGCAGGACAGAAATTGCTCTCTTCTGTGCCTGAAATTAAACATTGCTGTTGTCCCTGACTGTCTTCCTAGAGCTCTTTTTTTTTTTTTATTGTAACAGTCTCAGCTAGGATTGCGTATGTGGCGCCTGCTGCTATCAAACAAGGGATATCAAAATCTCTTGGAGAGGCATCCGGCCAAATCCTCGAGTAGAAAGGTTCAGGGTAAAGACACTGCTGCACTGGGTTTATAATTGAAGAGATATTAGTTTTCCATGTCTATTTTTCTTTGCAGTAATGACTAAAGTGACTAATAGGCACTTATTATTAAGAGGCACTTAGTTTTTCAGGGCAAAGCAACTCCCCAAAAGTTATTTCTTAATGATTGTTCTTCTTTAAATTCAAACCAAACAGTCCACTGCATGCTCAGGGAGCAGAGTCATATATTTGCACCTGTGCTGTTGTTATTCCCGCACCTCTCGCATCATGCCAAGAGCTTTTTAATGAATCACTTTCAGTTTGTAATGCTTCTGTAACCTAATGCTAAGTTGTGTTTGGGCCAGTTGTCTGGAGGAGACAAACCATACTACAGAGACACATGCCAAACAAAACCCTTGGTTGGCACTATGATGTGGGCATCATGCCTTCGCCAGCCTTCACTCTGTAGGGCCTGTGCCAGCCTTTTATAAATGCCCTATTTGGCAAGAGCTGTGCCCAGCAGTGTCTCTTAAGGTTCTGGTTCAAATACCCTCTTCAAATGTGAACCCAATCCAAATCCTAAACGATCCAAATGATGCGTTCCAAATTGTAAGCTCTTATATCACATTCAGAGGAAACCGTGGATTATGTTTTATCAACTCCACTGGCAACAGATGGAGAAAATCTGGAAAGTCATATGCACAGCCTCGTTTTACTTTATTGTCACACATTATAGCACATTTTGTTCGTTAATCTCGGCATCCTTGTCCCTTTGCCACGCGCGGAGAATAAAAACGTAGCTGCAGCACATCGGCGTTCACGGTGTGTTTTCCAGGTATTCAGAGCCGAGGCGTGTCACCCACAATTGCAGCAAAATGAGCGTTTACGGCTGAACCTTCTCTTTCATCGGCATTTCAGTGCAAAGATTTGAAATCTGACCCCATAACCTCTATCTTCAACCACCCTCCTGCAGGCCAACAATCAGTACCGAAGAATAGCTTCTGCCCTCGGAAGCTTTGTAGCGCCCTATCTCGCTACCTCCCCGCAGAGTCAAGATAAAGTTTTGTTTTCACTGTTGACTAGTGGGTGGTGCTGGAGCCCCCTAACCCCCCACCCCACCACCAGCGCATACTCCCTGTCTTAGCCTGGATCCAAAAGGTCATTCTTGAAGTGTGCCATGGGGGCATGCTCACCGTTCGTCCATATGTTACCTTGCAAAGGTTGCGTTTCATGTGACAAAGTTTGTCCCCAACTTTTCCTTGGCAAGCTCCACTTGTGTTCATCCTGCCTAAAACAGAACTCTCTTCCTGTTTCAGTGGCTCTGCCGTTCACACTCACTCCCTTCTTTCTTCCAGTTTCACTTCATCCTTACCCTCTGTAAGTCGGAACGATCACGGTTGAAACAGCGCAAACATCGGCCCCCCGTAAGAGGGAAGAGTTCAGGCACAACAAAAGGCGCGTCTGTAAACAATAGGCTGAAAGACTGGGACAAGAAAATGATTCAGCTGGAAATAGCTGAAATACATCCAATTTCAGAATATGAGAAGATTGGTCTCTTGAGCATCTTCAAGGGCCCAGGGAGTGAATAACATCAGCCGTTTTCAATATAATGTCTTGTATCAACATACTGATATTACAGTCAGAAAATGGTTTCTCCATAAAAATGCTCCTTTGGTTTCTACACAGACTCTATTTTCCGCGCTGGATAAGTACAGCAGCTTGCAATTCTTTATCTTATTTTTCACACATCCGTTCATTCATGTCCAATTCGTCTTCTCGGCCTGCCACAGTTCATATTGATGCATGCTCAGGGCTGTTCTGTAACAGGTAGCTTAATCACACCGGTCCTCAACATGTCAGTTTTGTCCATCTCTCTGCTAGCCCACTCTGGTTTTCATTATGTCTGCATTACAGTTTGCTATTTCACCCCAAAACAAACACAAGTCCTCGAACTGCCACCACTGATTGGAAACTTGTAGCTCCTGAATGCCTAATTCAAACAAGCATATTTGGTTCAATTAAACTTTTAAATATTCATTCATTCTAGTATGAATATACTTCATGAGTGGAATCTAAATTCCAGTCTGTTATGTGCACGTGGAAAGGACAGCAGCACCATAAACATCCAAATGCTGCGGTTTTATTTAATGAATGAGGACTTTTAGAAGGCGATGCAGTGTGTTTTTCTATTGTTGTTGTAGATTTAATTTAACAAATTTTATTGCTTTTAATTATAAAATGAATAATCATTTGGAAAAAATACATACTGTAATATCATCTATTTAATTGTTTCAAAAATCAATTAACTGAATCCTTTTCCACTGCTTTTGTTTCCTAATGCCAGATTTCTGGATGATCTTATTGTTTTAAAATCTTCGTCTATCCACCCAGACAAACAGGCGGGGAGAGAGTTTATGTGAGCGTCAACTCACTCAGATCAAAGCAACAGCCAGCCTCATGGAGCCATGTTTAGTTATACAGACAGACGAAAGTTTGAAATTACACACAGGTTGAGAAAAGGATGTTAAATAACCTAGGAAGACTGATAATGTCAAATAGAATGTTTTTTTTAATATTAGTAGCATTTTATATTAATTTCTCATTTATTCCAATCTTGATTTTTGTAAACTAGTGAAAAAAAATATATATATATATATATTTTTTTTTATTTATATATATTTATTTATATATATATATTTTTGAAAGATTTGTGAAAATTAACTAAAATCTTAACATTAGCTTAAAAAAAACACAAAGCGCAAAATAATGTTGTGTTGCAGAATATGCTAGCGCTGACCGCTCAAACTTTAGGCACTTTTTGCAACACTCAAGACTTGAAAAATGTAGCAGCAAAATCAGTTATATTCTGAGTGTTGTACTCACATCTTTGAGGTAAATTCAAGCAAATCCTTTGGGTTTATCTTAACTCGCGGAAACCATAGCATCACGCAACAACCAGCTACCTTGAGAGTGGAGTCTTCCAAAGAGAGTCAAGAACAGGAGGGTCCAACATAAAGGAAACTAGCAGACCTGTTAACAACAGGTTATGAGCTTTTTGCCACTTTTATTTACCCTCCCCTGCCAGAGTACAAAAACTATTCCACTAAACAGAGACTTTACTAGACGGTCACAGGGCAGCGTTTTTATGAGAGGGCTAATGGTCTCAGTAGTGATGATGAAAACTAGCTTAATAAGCAGGCTAGCTAGCTCAGATAGCGTGTTCCTGCATTTAAGTAAGTTCAGTAGTAAATTTCTGCACTACAAGGAAAAGAGAAGTCATTTTTATAGGAGGAAATTTAGTGTTATAAACTACATTTGTAGTCCTGTTTCACCAAGTCCTGAATTTGTTAAGAAGACTTTGTTGCGTTTTAAAGTAAAAGAAAATAACAAAAAAAACATGGACGTTGCAAAGGCAATGTGCTGTTGTATAGTGTTGATGGCTGGTATATTGTATAACATGGGATGTTGTCAGAATGGCTGCTCATAAATAACTATTCTAACTAAAATAAATCACTCTGTGTAGAATAACTAATGGTTACAACCTAACACCATTTTACAAATTTAATGAAAGCAAAATAATTGGTTTGCAATACAAAATTAACAAAATATTTATTTTCAAGAAAATATCATGAATTTTGCGTACTATAATTTTATCTGACTTTCCAAGTTGTTTTTATGACTGGAAGCATCTCGTGAATTTTCCCAGTACAAAATTTCTGATTAATTCCAACAAAACAAACATGCACCATAAGACCCGTGCAGCTTTGACAGGAAACTGAGCAGGCTGTGTGTTCCACCATAAAGCTGTTAACTTCAGATACCGTCAGATTAACAGAAAGACGCGCACGGCTTAAAGTCACTATAAATAAATTATACACTGAACATTCAGAAAGTCACAAAATTCTATGAATAAAAAATGTAGCTAAAATATCCACTGCATGAATGGTGTCCAGCAAAACTGGCTACGAGAGCGTAAAACAGAAAATGCTATGGTGTTTGGAACTCGCTAACATGTTAGTTAGGTCTTGAGGATGAGCCTACATATTCCCTACATTGCTGACCATAAAGACTTATACAGGAGCAGTCGTACATATATTAATATTTAGAAACCAGAGTATAGATTTATGAAATGAAAAGACTTTTTTTTGAGGGATCCTGTTTTTTTTTTTACTCAGCTATAGAACCTCTGAATGGTCTTATTTTTCTTATATATTTTGCTCCTGCTTGACAGCTGAAAAACTGAAAAGATGTGGCGTGTGATTTACAGGGAATCTCACACAGCATTGTTTTTCAGTCAAGGAGAAGCTCACACACTGGGCTCTCTGACCCACAATGGAACAGTTCCTAGTATGCTCACAGTGATGAGTTTCCTTACTACAGAGATGATTCCCCTGACGGTTTCTTTTCATCCCTGCTGAAAAGAGAGTGAGTACTTCTCTGTCCTTGCAGGGTGGACACCGTAATTTTGAGTGCTCTTAACCTTGCCTGGCTTTGTTGAGATCGGGAGTCTTTCCTTTGCTTCTCTTGAACACACTGCGAGAAAATGGAGTGTTTAGAATTCAGCGCTGGTGCCTGTGTGGATTTCATGAATTCGGGGGACTAAAAAAAAAAAAAAAAAAAAAATGCCCCCTAGCAAATTATCACCCCACACACTAAAAAGGTGGATGAAAGTGCCCCAGTGTAACCTGAATATGTCCTATCAGCTTTGATTTGAAAGCCTGTCATGAGGCATAGAAGTCCCCTAGTCTATTTTCACCTAAGGAACAGAGAGAGGATTTCAGTGCTTGGGAGAAAATAATACAAGGACTGATTGAATGTGTGCTCTGCAGTTCAGGGTGAGCTGTGGCCACCAGTAAAAAGTTTGATTCCATTTGATCAAATCAGGTAAGAACAATGGCTGAAAGATTAATTTGAAACACGACCTCATAAGGTTGCAGAATAATTCCCAAAGTGCTTTTTAATATCCGTTAATCTATCGGAGCAGTATGTTGGGATTAAATGTATACTATGGCCCTGACGCGTGTTTTTTTCTTTTCTGAAAGCGTATATAAAAACTGTTGTCCACATTTATTAAAGAACTCTGCAGGTCATCTATTGGACCCCCTGCCCCGCACTGTTTGTGAAGCTGTGTGTGTGTGTTTGTCAGGTGTACATTTAAACAGCAGGTTCCACACACACAAACTGTCTGGGAACAAGCCGGATGCCAATTGCACTTCGCAAAGTGGCACTTCCTTCCTCTACACACTCCAGACTATGCGTTGAACTGCTGCCTGGCAACCATCTGGACAGGACCCAACTGTTTTGATTGTGTGTGGCCAGGACGGCGTCGGTGTGGGATTGACACTCGTGTTGGGCGCAAGTGCGCGTAAATGATGGATTCTTGACAGCCATAAATTCCTAGTGTTTACAGTATTGTCAGGTACGCGTTTGTGTGTAGCTATTGTACACGTGGGTGTGTACCGTGCATGTGTGCCTGAATTCAACTCCGGTCTTGTTAGGGAATTCCACACCACATTATTGGGTTGTCTTGGTGATTGTATGGCTTCATTCCCAGACTGGATCCCAAGGGATTAAAAGAAAAGCAAAACTCCTGAATGATCAGTCACCAGTTAACTCAGCAAGAGTGACACTTTTCTGAAATTAATTGAACAAAGTTGCGCTATTAAAAATGCATATTTAAGAATATCAAAGGCCTACATAAATTAACAGAAATAGAATATTTTGGCTTTGTTGAGTTTGTAAATTATTTATGGCCATAGCCTGTCCACTGAAATGACTGTTTTGAATTGAAAACTAGATTTGATGATATGAATAATGAACACCCAGCAAATCTTTGCAGCTTTAAGTGCAGCTGCTGTTTTCTTTCTTTTTTCCTCCTTCTTCTGATCAACCCCTGATAACAAAGCAAAAACAAAGAGGGAAAAAAAGATGGGCTGCTGGATGAAGTCCAAGCTGCTGCCCTGGTGACGGCCAGGGAAGCCACGGCACCGGGGCCGAAGGTGATGCATCACGGTCGTCCTTGCGGGGAGGCGGTGGTGAAGCGCAAGTAAACACTCTTAAATCATCACCCTGGGACACATGAGGGAGAGTGGGGGTGGCGGGGATGCAGTGGGAAGAGTGGAATGTCACATGATCTCCCCCTCCCCATCCCTTCTGGCTCTCCATGAGCAGGCGTTATCAATGGTCAGAGCAAAGACACCAATTATGGTCCAGGTGCAACAACTTCTAGGCCTTCATTATGTCTTCCTCTTTGGTGAAATAATGGTAAATTAGACAAAAGGCAGACACGGGGCTCAAAACTATGAGATCATGTAGGAAGTGTGAATCTTTTCCTCCGCGAGCCAGACGAGAGTATGACAGAGAATTAGTGAGTAGCAAGTCTTCATGGTAACACTTTTTCATCAAGTCATCAGTGGGAGGCAACAGTTATAGTACAAGGACTGTATATGAGCAGCAATATCAATTACTGTAGGTGGCTGTTTTCTGATCGGGCTCCAGCATTTCAGAGAAAGAAACTCTGCTTTCGAAGTTTCGTACTGTCCCTATTAATTCGGTGCTAAAAGAGGTCCTCGTGCCTGCTGCTGCCGAGCTTGTCCGAACAGGCAGCGTGGCATTTTAAAGAACACCATATCCTTGTAAAACAAGAATCACATAAATAAATGCATGGCACTCTCAGCTGCACAGGAGGTCTTTAGCATCATGTTGTTGCTCTCCCACAGAGATTTAACATACCATATGATCTTAGTGCTTTCAAGTCACTTTGCAGCCGCACAGGCGGCTGGAAAAAAAAAAAACAGATAAATATTTTTCAAGGTGAACTCAGATAAATAGAGCACATTTTGAAGCCTCTTCTAAAATAAGACTGAGAACATGGAGCATAGAAAGCAGATTGCAGTGCGCTTTTTAAAATATATGAAAGAGAGAAGAGAGGCTGCACCTCTTCATAATAAACAGCAAGTTTATGCTAAAAAGAAATAGAAGCTCCCTACCCCCTCCTCCCTTACAGCCTTCTATCTGTGCTCTCTGCTAACACACACACACACACACACACACACACACACACACACACACACACACACACACACACACACACACACACA
>JAVDPK010001360.1:41565-53067 GCA_034780415.1 Cichlasoma orientale | reverse complement strand
CACACACACACACACACACACACACACACACACACACACACACACACACACACACACACACACACACACTCCTCCCTTAGCCTATATAAGCAGACAGCAGCTGAGCTGACCCCCTCCACCCTGCATTCTCTCCTTTATTAAACATACAAAAGCTGTCTTTGCAGCTTTGAAATACATGTGGATATGTTTGTTGGTTTCTTAGTCAAACTTGAGGGAGAAAACAGGGGCTACTTTTGCACGGACAAAGTGAGCAATATGAGCAGAAAAGCCCGCATTGTAGAGAGAAAGGGCTGAGCAGAGCAGGGCGCTGCTGCCTCCCATCCCCCACAGTCACATAGCAAAGTTCTGCTGCTTTTGCAAGCGGTGATGCTGCCTTCACGTGCTCCACGTGAACGCTGCGAGTGCACAGTGTCGCAGCGTTCAAGCGCTACAACTCAGAAGTGAACGTTGTTTTTTTCCACGGCTTTTTCCTTGAATTCTCGTGTATCTCAAGCTACTTGATGAAATGAAAACGAGAAAATAATATTGTCAGGCATGTATGGTTTTCATTCGGAAGCCAAAAGCACGTGCAACGCAGCTTAAAACTACGTTATTTAAAGTGTAGAATAGAGCAGTGTATTTTCATGTGAAACAATAACAACATTAAGTGTTCAGTTTCCTCTAATTTGTTCATTACTGTTGTGGACTATGGAGTAGCCCACTATTTTCATTCTGTCAACTTGTGACCTATGCGTGCGTATTTTTTATATTCATTAAAATCAAATTACTTATTTCCTCTGAACTAGCTAAGGTCACCTTAGACCTATTAGAGCAGAGCCCTAAGCGCTCCTTTCACTCTCCTACATTGCCTGTTTATAAAAGAGATTTGACACTCTGACATCTGACAGAGAAGCTTACCTCTCGCCAATTAAGATGTTAAATTTTTCCTTGATATTTACCTAATTTTTAAACCTTTTGAGTGGTTCATATCAGACGCGGGCATGTTGATTAAGAAAATTCCGACAGCACTTGAAGGGAGCACGAGGGCTGCTGCTGCTGCTGCTAGGAGAGCGCGAGGCAGGCAGGCGGAGAGCACGAAGGAAAGGGGGGGTGGGGGGAGAGAGAGAGGGTGGTGGAGAGACCTAGGGTGTCTGTTCTTATTAATTGTATAGGGCGACTTTATGCTTCCTCCAAACCTCTCCTGCCCGCTGCGTGCTGGAGTAACACATGTGACCGTACTCAGTGGCCTGTACGCGGTCACTTTCCCTCCATCGCTGCTTCTCTTTCTCTACCTCCACTTCCTGCTCTGAGACTGGCTCAGTCCATCCCCCATTCTTCTTCCTTTTCTACTCCCTCTCTCTCTTGCACACACACACACACACACACACACGCACTCACACAGACACACACGCACAGGTTGTAATTTCATGCTTTCCTCCACTTTCCTCCGCTGTGTACCCACTCCTCTTATTTGCTTGTTGCAGACACATGGAAGCAGTCACTTCCAGTCCTATAGACGATGACACTGTAGCCTGTTTTGCGTCTAATAAGACAGAAATCCACAGGATTGTAACAGAGGCGCTCGCAGCTCATTGCATGAACTGGCTGAATTCAGGGAGAAACAGTGTGCACAAAAGTGTTGGTATTCAGACCCTGCACAGCAAACATGTGGCTCCTTAAAACATGTTTGGACTGAAACTGAAATGTGCTGAGAGTGAGGACAAACAAAGCTATTCATGATGCACTTAAAAAAAAAGTTATCTCAGCAGACACCACCCCAGTATAATAGCATACAACCGAAATGTTGTATTTATTAGAGGTATATTGGTAATGAATATGGGTTAATATATGGGTTCATTTCATATAGGAAATGAAATAGCACACAGCAGAGATTAATACAACTTCCCTACCCTAAATGAACGCATCTATCCACGACACATTACTGAATGACCCCGAGTGTGCCGTCAAACACCGCGCTCGCCTCACTAACGGCTCTCCTTGTGTATAAACAACAGCGTGTTTTTTTTTTTTTTGTTGTTTTGCTTTTTTCTGAGGGGACCCGGCGCAGTCCGGATCCAGTTCTCGCTGCAGACTCCACTCCGGGTTTTCATCTTCTCGCGACAGGTCGGTAAGATGGCTGTAGCTCGCGGAGCCTCGTGCTGGTTTGGTTGATTTCTAGCTCGCGCTCTCGTTCTGTAACAGAAGGCCCCCCTCCAACACACACACACACACACATACACACACACACTCACTCACTTGTGTCGGTTAAATTCACTTCCCTGGCTCTGTATTTATATATTTTTTCTTTCACAAACTTTCCTGTCTCTCTGTGTTTTAACTTTAAACGGAGTCGCGGTGGATTACCGGATACCGGTCCGGGCGGAGGGAAAAGGGGGGAATGAACCGGGACAGCGGGTACGTTGATATAAATATACTTGTATTTATATTCAATGGTTATTCGAAGTTTTATTGTGAGTGAGTCGCCGTGCTGAGAGAGAGGCAGAGAAAGAGCGGGGGGAGAGAGAGAGAGAGGGATATCATGGCCGCTCAGGTCGCCAGCGTCGCCACTCTCAACACTAGCCCGCCATCCGAACTAAAAAAGCCGGATCGGGACACACAGGAGGAGTCGGTACCGGGAGAGAAACAGCATGAAAATAAGGAACCGGGACCTGACGGTGGATCTCCTGGGCAGAAGGAGCTGCAGGACGGGACCGATGCTGGAAATGCTGGGGGAGGAGGGGATCCTGATATGAAGAACGGCAACGGGAATTTACCCAGGGTAAATAATAATAGCAGTAATCAGAATGATACAGGGGGGCCCGAAGGGAATAACCATCCCGGGATGGGACACCACCACCCGGGGCCCTTTCCTCCACCTCCTTACGGTTACAACCAGCACTACAGCCGGGCCCCTTTTCATCAACATGGCGGACAACAAAGCCCTGGCATGGCAGCTGCATCGGGGCCGGGCATGATGGACCCTTACCCCCCTAATTCACACGAACACGGCTACCCCAACCATTACAACAACTACAGCCCGTTCCAGAACAGGACTTCTTACCAGGGCCCGGGATACGGGGCCATGAATTCCCCGCGTAACAACCAGCCTCCCGTGGCTGGGGGGCAGCCAGGCAAGCAACAGCCAGCAGGAGGAACCACAGCTATGGCTGCCTCTTATAATAATCAGAGATATAACATGGGAAACCAACAACCTACATCTACGCCAACTTTAAATCAGCTTTTGACATCCCCCAGCCCTACCAGGAGCTACCCGAATTATCCCCAAGGAGACTATAACAATCAGGAGGGGGCCAACAAGGGACCAGGGGATATGGGCAGCAGTCAGTATGGTGGGGTCCATCCGGCTTGGCAACAAAGGACCCACCATCCGCCTCCCATGAGCCCGGGAAACACTGGACAGCCTCCAAACAGAAATCAGGTAAACTTCATTCACTGCACTGACACACTTTGGCTGACTTAAAGTCTCTCAGTTGCTGAGAAAAGGCACTGTAGAGTTGAATATTGCATTGGACCAGCCATTGTCTATGTAGCAAGAGCTCTAAAATGGCTGCCTCTCTCTTTCTCCCAATACCACCCCTGCAATAGTGTTTAGACAGAGAAAGAAGCCGCATATTCCGCTAGAAACAACTTTCTGAGCTGCGGGTGTCGGTGTGTGTCCCTGCTCGGTTCAGGGCAGGAGTTTGACTAAGTGGAGCAGGAGTTAGCGGGGAGAAAGTGTGTGCGTGTGCAGAGGGAGATGAGGGGATGTTTGTTCGCAGTGTTGCCTCATTGTCAGCGCTGTAATTTCTGTCACAATCCGCAACCACGTCTGTTCTTTGCGGTGCCGAGCTCCCACCGGTGCGATCGGAGTTGTGTCAGTGGCTGTCGAGGCGATAAACAAGATGCAAATGACAGCGATAGCCGTTAAGTAACATTTGCATAATCATTAAGAAAAGAGCGCTGTGTCGGTTAAAAAGCCGCTGCAGGCCGGAGCAGAGATGCGTCTCGCAGTCGGGGTGAATGGCAACAATTTCATCCGGCTAAAGTGTTTACTCGGATCAAAGTGTGATTGTGACCGCGATTGATTCGTCCCGATTGAGGGTTTCATTCATTGCGGGGTCGGTTCGACTCGGTTCGCTGTCTCTTTTTTTCTGCCTCTTTCCTCCATGTGCCGCCTGTAAACACGGCCCCGGCGCTTGGAGTTGGTAAAGTGCAGATTGCCTTTGCTTTGGGATTTGAATTATGGAGGTAAAATCCTGCTGTCAGAGCCAGGAGACAGTTGGTCTTAGGTTGACATGCGAGCCGAGATCTGATTGGCTCCCCCATCCCTCTGCTCTCGGCCATTTATAATTGCATCTAATGGAAGGCTGCAGAAAAACAGCCCCCTCTGCCCAGTGTTCCTCCACTGCGTAAAGAAAACATAGTCCCTGCCGAATTTTTTTGTATTTTTAATAATTTTAAACACTTTTGTATGCAGTGTATCCCTAACATTTTTTTTTTATCTAAGAATATGCCTTATTATTCTAGTCATATCAGAAGAAATATACAAAACAAAGACTATTTATCTGTGAATCCTAACCTACTATTTGGTTACATTATTTTTTTAAAGCATTTTGAGAATACAGTTTGCTCAGTTCCTCCCACTGCAGTAATTTGCATGATGATGTAGTAATGTGGATTCACCATTGTTTTTATTTCTTTGATTAAAGCTTACACGTGCTCCGTCGCATCTTTGCTGTTATTGACCTCAGATGCTCACCTCAAGTTTTTAATTTTGTAATTTCTTTTTGCTGTTGGGGTACACAGCGTGCACTGCTCCTTCGAGTCAACTGACTCCAGTACAGCAGAGAGAGTAGGTGTGGTCATGTAGCCCCTCTTGTACAACTGTGTTCTGTACTGTTTCCAGATCAGGAGTTGAGGAGACTGGTGTGGCCCTGAAAGTCTTGTAGCCACGTGATGGAGCCGGACTGGCTGCAGTCGTGTTTACAAGCAAGCGAGGTGTCAGCCAAGTGTCACAGTTTTTTTTTTTTTTTTCCCCTCCCCAGCAGGTAGTCTAATTTACTTCCACAGGCACAGAGTATGTCAACAGTGGTTACCTACATCTTTCTCTTAAGAGATAACAGCCTCTTGTGTAGTGTCTTACTCTACAGTTATGTGTCATAGGCAAGGTAGGTGGAGTATGAATGCATTAAAGGATAGATTGTGGGTTTTGTCTTAATAATTTAAACATATATAGGTCAGAGAAGGATGTTTTAACTGTGTACATGCAGCATTGTGTCAGGTGGAGAAAGCATAATTGATATTTGCTTTAAAAAGTATATTCTGTGTTCTGATTTAGCTTAAGTGACCGTTTTGTCGAAATATTTTGCACATGGCTTTTGGATATGAAAGATGATAGATGGTCTTGTTGTGAAATAGTTTGCTGTTGTTTTTGTTTTTGTTTTTTTTTTAGGACTTTATTTCCAGCAAAAAAAAAAAAAAGGCCTCTATTGAGGGCAGACTTTTCATCCGGAGAGGTGAACCCACCACTTGTTGCTTTAAACTTTTAAGGCGACAGCTTTTCGCACGTTTTGATTGCCGCTTTTGCCGCATCCACAACAAGTTAAATTGCTGGCACTTAGAGCTGGGTAGTACACATTCGCAGAGTGGCAGCAGAAGTGTTCGGTTCAATGTGTTTTAGAGCAAACACCCAGATATTCTGCGACTTGACATCGGCAATTGGAGGCAGGCTGTGTTTGCTGATCGCCATCGCTTTATACAAAAATATACCAGAAAGGATGAGGGGTGTCACGCTAAGAGTGTGACTATCTTTCACTGGAGTGCCTCTCGCTGCTGTTTACAGGAAAGTTTGGGTGCTCTTTTTTACTTTCGGTTTGTCACCTGCAGCATGTGGAATAGCGTCTGTGCCCAGGGATGGCTTTAAATTTAGGCAAACTGGGAATTGCCTCTCTCAGCGTGGATGAGTTCAATTTGAGCAGGGTCCAGCTTTTATTGCTGTAGAGTTGCCATATTTACATCACTTCCATAAATATTAGATTTCGCTAGTGAGACACTTGCAGATTACATTCCTGACATTGCATATATATATTCAATGGCACACATTTCCTTTTATTTCTTCTCAGTAAAATTTATTTTAGAAAAAACCTTGCATCTCTTCCGAAGTGTCGGTATATCTAAATGGCATTTCTTTCATTTGTAAACTGAGCATTCATCAGGTCTGCGTAGTACTCCAGGTGTCGGATTGAGAGTTATGAACTTCGAATAAGCGTTTTTATCTTTTCTATCACATCTGAATGTGTCAGTGAGTGGTGTTCAAAGAGATGTCCTGCCACCTTTCTCGGAATTTGTTAGTCTGATGTTTGTGGCCGGTGATCGATGATGTTAGCGAGCATCTTTCACTCACTTAAATGATATTTGTGGGGGCGCTTTAATTATTAAATACACTATATAAGGTGCTCAGCTGTAAATATTTTAATTACCAAGTACTTTGTGACTGCAGTGTTTCCCACACATATACTATACTTGAGCAGGCTGCCAAGCTATATTGATGGGTGCCCAAGTATATTTTGCATTGTTTTTGCATTTTACTATTTTATCCATCCGAGACAATAACCCGATCGATTGGACAGTCCCCTCACTCATATTCTGAGTTTGGTCTCTTCTAACCAGATAACGTGGCTCACTACCATCAAGTGTTTCCCTCGGGCAGGGTGGTCAGGGGGCAGTTGCGGTGGTCTTTGATGTTAGTCAACTGTCTCCAATCTCACATCTTGTTGTAGTTTGACTGACTCCAGGGTTTTGAACTGCACCGGCGGTAGTTCTTGTTCTGGTCCGTAGAGCCATCACAAACTAGAGGGCTACTCTAACCAGAACCTGCAGCAGGTGCAGAACTGGTTCATGTTCCACTACAATTAGCCCACTAAGACTGGCAAGGACTACTGATGCTGTCTTTGGTTTAAGATGGTGCCATTTGAGTCAGTGCACCAGATGAGTTACTTGAGAGCGTTGTAATTGTGAGGGGAAACACTGACTAATATGTTCAGCTGCCTCTCCAGTGAGCCTCGGTGGTCCTTGTTCGGCGCCGGACATTCACTTCAGCGTGAACCTGTGATGCAGGTGGAGAACTGTGCCGGGATAAGAAACCCAGCTGCAGTTTAAGATGGTGTACGAGGCAGACGGTGAATAGACAGCTAAATAGCAGTGACCACAGCAAACTGCCCAGCAAGGGAATGGTACGGGCCGGTGCTCGCTGGTTAGCATTAACCAAAATTTCAAAATAAGGTACTGTAATGTGCCTCCACAATTGCGTGTATGTGCTATAATTCATCTCCAGATGGTGTCAAACTCTGAGATGGATTAAAAAACATACACACACACAAGCTTGGGTAGCAGTTACACTTAGTGAAAGCAGTGAATTATCATTTAAGTATGCAAACAGAAGTTAAGATGACCCATAATGTGTTATTACAATGATTTAGCTTGAGAATGAGTTAGCTTTACTTATATTCATGTCTTTGTATCCTTGTGTGCTCTCAGTTTCTTACGTACGAAGACTGATGTCTAATCCAATACATTTTCTTTATTAGACTGCCATCCATGTATGCGTTTCCAATGGACTAATGAGCTTCAGAGCAATTCTTTGCTAAAGAATCCGAGGCTCATTTTTAGTGTACGAGTGGCAGAAAGCTGGAGGGTAATTGAACATTTTTCGGCTGTTAAGCAAACGTAAAGGTAGCAGAGACTGTATTTTAGCAGAAGGCAAAAGGGCTTTGCTAAACTCTCATTAGTGTAACTGAATTGAGTAGACTGAGTATCTTTAGCTTTACAAGAGTTTGTCTTGATGTCAGCGGTCCAGGTGCAGAGAACACATTACCTTAATGGATATGATCCAAGACATGGTGTGTGGAGAACAGGACCTTTTGCTAAGGGCAAATAAACATATATGGGACCCAAACTGTTTTCAAATCATAGCAGAGGGATGTCACATGAGACCACAGCTACATATTTGTAATGTTTAGTCAGGGAGATTGTGTGTGTGATGTTTGACTGCAGAGTTTGATGTGGCAGTCAGTAGACCAAAGTTCAGGTCAGTTTTTCACAGGCTACCCTCTGTGGAAGAGCTGTTCATGCTGCCGGCTACTTTTCAGCAGTTTATTAAAGGCTTCAACTTTTCATTCATTAGCAGTGGCATGATCAGGCTTTGAATTGGTGGCTCTGGTAATAATTTGGTGGCTTTTTTTTTTTTTTTTTTTTTTTTTTTTTAAATTGAGCCATTCACCTGCCTTGGGCCACCTGTTCGAGATGAATTAATGCGTTAATTGAATGGTGGATGAGGGCTAATATTATGGATTTCCATCACACTTTGCACACAAATACTGTGAAGCGGATTGTAGTGGGGTTGTTTTGGATGGTGTGACGCCAGGTGTTGCCCCCCCGCCCACCCCCACTGGGGATGTCCTTTCAGCTGTGCTCTGCAAGGCTGACTTTACAAATTGAGTTTGAATTAACTCATAATCCAAAACGCTGTGTAAATATTTCTAAGTCTCACAGCTAAATATGAATACATCAATGAACAAGTGGTGCCTCACTGTAAGGGGGAAATGGTATATATACAGCAGCTTTATGAAAGCTTCACTAGCTCAAAAACGCACACAAATTTAATTGAACAAATCTTTTTTTGGAACTGCATTGTCATTTAAAAGTTGGAACTAATGAAAGAAAGAAAAGAGTCGGCGTGAATTTATTTATTTATTTATTTATTTTTTAAAGCACAATAGAGATGCACCTGTTATGAAATTCTGCTTCAATACTGATCTTATTTTTTGGTTCTTTTCTTTTAGGTTTTTGTTCCAGGGAAGTTTAAAAAAAAGAAAAAGAAAAAAAGCTTAATTAAAATGTTAAATAACGTTTAACATTTAGACATTGCAAATTTGATGTACTACAGATATTCATTGTCCACTGACATTTTTTAAATACAGGCTTATTTGCCGATATTGGTCAACCAGGCTAATATTGGCTGAATATCACGCATGCCCGATGATGTAATAGTAAAATGTTTTTATTTTAAAAGCATCATAATTTTAGTTTTAACATCATTTAAGATGACTAATTAATCATTTAATTTTTTTAAAGCAAAAATGTAAAAAAATAAATAAATGGCAGTTTACATTAGGTGTGTCACTAAAGCAATGTATTGAAAAATCCATGGCAGTAATGCACATAAATTATTAATAATTGTTTATTTTTTTTCCTTTCGCACAGGTGTGGTTAAATACTCACACCACTTCTCTATAATAGTAGTTGGATTTTAATTAATTAGCCAATAATGACAAAGCACAATAAAGTTTTTGATGTTTTTTTTCTCAAATATTCTCTGTTCATTATATTAATAACATTATCAGGAATACAGATTAGAAAATTATACACGTTTTGCCATTTGAGGATGCTACTTTGGAGCGTGGGAATTTGTAAGGATCATAGTTTGCTGCTGAGAAAATTTCAATTTGCGTCTCTGGTTTGAGTTTTTTTTTTAATTCAACTTTACTGAGTCAACAATTAATTGTGCAACCAATTAATAGGAGATAAAGTATTTCTATTGTGAGTATAATTTCAGTTTACGCCAACTTTTCTGGGTCCAGCCTCTCAAATGTGACAAAAGTACCTGACCAATGAAAATAAGTGCGAGTAGCAGCATTAATTTAATCAGTGACAAGAAACCCCAGACTGGTTTTAGGATTCGCTGCTTTTCTGGGTTAGATTTGTAAATTGGACACCACACATCACTGTACAGCACACTGTCTACTGTTACTCAGCCACTAGAGAGCCTTATACTGTTCTTTGACAGCTGGGCCTGCAGTTTGTTTTGTTCCTGTTCACTAAATGCAACTCACAGTTCTAAGAAAACACACAGTGCAACTTCCCACTACTGTTTGGACCCCTGTTTAATAGGGTGCCGTGGAGAAGAGGAACAGTGAGCATTTGAAAAGGAAGTTCACACTCGGCTCTTTAGTCTGCACTGCTGAGTAATGATTCTCCACAGGCCTCATGGACAGCATGCTGCCTCCTGGCAACTCTGTGTGTGTGTGTGAGAGAGAGAGGAAGAGAGAGAGAGACTGGATATTGTGTGGGTGTGTGTGTATGAGGGAGAAACGGTGTCAGTGATACCCGGGGGAAGGGTGGTGGTGTTGGTGTTTTGTGAATGATCTTCGGCTGCCCCTGACAGCTGTGTGTATTTGTGTGTAACGTGCAGCAGTTACTTGGTGGTTGTGTGTCTGTGTGTCTGCCACTGCCTCAGGAGGCTCTCTGACCTGCTCTTACTCCACGTGTCACCAGCCGTCCGTCTTTCTTTCCAAACATCGCTCTTTTTCAACCACAGCACAAAGCTGCGTGGTCCAGCTCAGTCTTTTTCAGAGTTCATTGTTGTTCCGCTGGCATCTCCCAAACTTTGACTTCAGGTTGTCTCTACAGTGGTTACTGTTGGAGTCGTTTGCTTTAATGACTCAAAAGGTTAATAAAGAAACTGTCATGGTGAAAATGACTTGATCTGAATAATTGTATCCTCTGTGTTGCAATTGAAAATACACTGGGAAAAACAAGCTCATCGTGGACAAATGTCAGGCTTGGGCTATTGCATCAGGGCATGCTGGAATGTAAAGGTAATTCATTTCTTTTGACATTTACCTTCTAAAAATGCTCCGGATTAGCATAGTAATATCCTTCTCTGGGCCTGTGCGGGACTACAGACTTCATTTACATGACGTATGGTGTGTGTGTTTTTATGGAATAAAGTGGTTAACCTTTAAATGGGTGCAGTTGTTGATACTAGGTGGTAGAGAATGATGCTTTCTCCCAGCTCTCATGCAGCTCTCACCTTTGATCTCGGCAAAGGGAGGAAAAAAGCCAATGTGTCATATATATATATATATATATATATATATATATAAAATACAGCAAGAAAAAGGGACCATAAGCACACAAGGCGCTGTTGATTTTTCTGCCTTTATTTCCTTCATGGAACTCAGTCGTGATGTGAGCTGTGGCTGCCCGCTGGTCATTACCTTGCTTTCTGTTTTGCCTAATGTGATTTTCACTTTTTTTTTTTGGGTGCAAATAAAACCAAAGCTGTGGAGATGAAGACTCCTGCAAAAGCCCCTCGCTTGAGATTTGTAGACCATATGTAATGGAAAGGAATGGTTAGTAATTGTTACACATTTATTTTCTATCAATGAGTTGATTTAAAAAGTTAACATAGGAAGTAAATATCTGCAATAAAATGAGCATTTGCTGCCTTCATCGGTTCATCAGAGATAAAAACAAGCTGATTAGTTGATAGAAAGTAGCAATAACTATTAATTTTTAATGATTAATTGTCTTTTTCTTTGCGTTTCTGAATCATTCAATTCAGGATTCAAAAGAAAATTGTGAATTAGGGGTGCATCAGTTAAAATTCACTTTGTCAATTTCGTTTTTTTGAAGTGTTGCGAGCCACTTCCAGTTTTCTCTGATTTTTTTTTTTCACATTTT
>JAVDPK010001360.1:0-10284 GCA_034780415.1 Cichlasoma orientale | reverse complement strand
CTCCCTCCCATTTTTTTTTTTTCCTTCCTCCGATGTGACTGGCAGATGAGCTTGCATTTCTGAGCTAGCACATGGGCTCCACGTGAATGGCCAGTGTGTAAACATTCACCTTCCCACAAACATAATCATCGCCGGCTGTCTTCCTACCTTCCTGCCTGCCTGCCCGTCTTTGTGTCGCAGCCAGCGACGCTCAATAACAACACCACATGGCACCAGAGCCCGTGCCCAGCACCAATTATTTCAACTGCCTCCCAAGATGACTCGCTTCAAATGTTTTGTTTTTTTTTTTTGTTTTTTTTCCCCCCCACTTTCTCTTTGCAAGTCAAACTCAGCTCTCCTTGCCAGCACGGATCATTATCGGCATTATGGGAGTGATGTGTGGAGTATTTTTAAAAAGGTGGGAAAAGAAGTCATTGTACCCAAATGTATTATTGAGCTGTAATAGGGCTGGCAGTCTTCTGTGGGAGAATAACATACACACTCCGGTGAGGGCAAAGATTGCTGTAATGCATCAGTGCCCATTTGGATTTCCACTCACTTGGTTTGACTTCACTTGACTTTGACATGACACTGAAATAAAACACTCTCATCCTCCTCATGCAGGTCAGGAGGAGAAAAGCCTGAATATATTCATTTCTCATTTATTTCTCCCAAATGCGATTCCCAAAATGCAGCCGCTTTCTTTTCCAGGTTTTTCCTTTTCTTTCTTTTTTTTTTTTTTGAGTGACCCTGGACTCATTTACATCCCAGCGTATACACACCAGTAGAGCTCAACACACACACACACACACACACACACACACACACACACACACACACACACACACACACACACACACACACACACAGTGATTTACCTTTGATATCAAGTATCAGTTCTTCTACTTAATTTCTCTCTCCTCATCATAAGCTGAGCTTCCACTGAGTGCTGCACAGAATTTGTTTTTTGTTTAGTCTGATGAAACCTTTGAATCCGTATTGCCATGAATTTAGACCGAATACATGAGCCTGAACATTCCTGTTTCATGGTCACCCTGTGAGAAAAAGGAAATCTGATTCTTAATCATCAAAGCTAGAAGGTATAGTTACCAGAATGTTACAATATCTGCTGGATAAGGAACTCTAACCGAGCCCATTTCTGTAGCTGATTATAAACTCGTGCAGCTATTTTGGTGGCCAACACATTCCTGTATGTGCTTGTGCTGCATTTGCAGCCCATATGTTGTCATCAGTAACGTTACTTTTAAAATGAACTTCTTGGATAACAAGATGACTGCCGGTGATATTTTATCAGTAACAAGTTGCTTATTTGAAAAAGTGATTTCTTACGCCTCTCGTTAGAATGATAATTAACATGAAATCAAATAGATTAGCTTACCTCGTGTCCTGTTGCTCTTCTCATTCAAGGATCTATCTGGCTCCATCGACGACCTGCCCACTGGTACAGAAGGTGCTCTGAGCCCGGGCGTCAGCACTTCAGGGGTGTCCAGCAGTCAGGGTGAGCAGAGCAACCCGGCCCAGTCGCCCTTCTCCCCGCACACTTCGCCTCACCTGCCGGGCATACGCGGACCCTCACCATCACCCGTGGGCTCCCCCGCTAGTGTCACCCCTTCTCGCACAGGGCCTCTATCCCCCGCTGCTGTGCCAGGTAAAGACAGAATATTGTTAATACTGTTGTATCAGAACTTCACTGTACAGCCCCACGTGCCTAAAACATTAGCCTATAATATTAATTCTAGTTATAGATTGCAGTGTCGAGTCACAAAAGAACAGTTGCCAACTTTGCTTTTAATACATTTGTTTTAAATTTAGGACTTCAAGTTCAGTAGCATTGAAGTGGTCTCTGACAGCTGAAATTCAGCTTTCCAAAGACTATGTAGGGGGATTTTATGGCAAAGAAAAATGTGGAAATTAATACAAATTTGTTCTAAAAGAATAATACATAGCATTATGTGGGTGCCAGGACAGTAAAGTACAAATGCAGAATATTTACGTTAAAATAACCAAAAATGTGATGAAATAACTAATAGCAGTTATTTAGTTTGACTTGCCAAAGGCTGCTAAATGTAAAAATATACCCGCTCAATACAGCTAACCACCAACAATCATTTGAATGCCTGTGTTGTCAGCTATTCAGTGCATTTTATTCCGTCTGACACGTTTAATATAGGAAGAGTTTTCATTCAAAGCTCAATGCAGCAGATCACATTTGTAATTTATGATGCGATCTGCCAGACAGGAGCTGTAAGTTTCTCCTTACATGATGCTAGTAAACCATCCGCTGACAGAGAGACAGAGGTTACGATGCCACCCACTACTCATTGTGGAGAGACTTTATTTTATTAGCTTAAATGTGACTGGCTCGCACTCATTTTATGGCCAGTATTTCAAAGTTTAAGAGCAAGAATTGATTGTAAATAAAGGAGACTGATTTCCAAAGTTCCCACGGGAATTTCAACCCCTTTCCAAAGTTTCCACGTGTCACCGTTCTCCCGCAGGTAATCAGATGCCGCCGCGACCGCCCAGCGTCCAGTCAGACAACATCATGCACTCTTCCATGAACCAGTCAGCTATGGGCCAGGACAGGGGTGAGTGTGTTGGAGTAGTTTGTAAACAAACCCTTTAAGAGTATCTTCTCATCCGCTCAGCGGCCAGCAGAATGTGTGCCACATTCTCAGCAGCTTTTAGGTGTGATTGTTTGCACTTGTATGCATTCCTCCCATCTGCAACTACTCCCCCAGGCCGCGCTTTTAAACACGAAAATACTTGCCAGGTCAAATGAGGGCAGACAGACACACTGTACTGTGTTGTGTTTGTGAGGAAGTGAAGAGCTCGAGCCGTAATCTGTTATGTAAATGTATGTTAAAGCAGATGCAGAATAGTAATCTTTTTTTTTTTTTAACATGAAGTGTTTAACATAAGATAAAATAGGCATCTAATTATTGCTACTTTATATATTTGTTGCAGAATTGATCAAACTGCAGAACAGCTTCACAGTGTGCGTACTCTTTGCAAATAGTAAAAAACCTCTGAAGTGGTAAATAATGTTCCCTCTCTCTTCTCCAGTGTACATACGCAATCCTCAGATGCCTCCTTACGGGTCCCCTGGACAACCTGGCTCGGCCTTATCTCCACGCCAGTCTTCGGGAGTCCAGATGCATGGTGGGATGGGGCCTTATCCCCAGAACAATACCATGGGAAACTACGGCCCTCAGGGGGGCCAGTATGGCCCACAAGGTGAGACATGAGGGGAGAAATGCTAGGTAGTGTTCCTTTAAGGGCCCTCTATGCTGGAGTGTATACTGGATTGCGGTGTTGAGTGGTGAGCTCAGCTCTGTTATATCAAGCAGACTTTTTTTTTTTCTAATACTAAAAATATTATGAATGAGTTTACAGTGGTCGTCCTGTGGCCATCACAGTTTCATAGATAGCCCAGATTTTTTTCCCCAAAAGGCTTTGAAGTTTCCGCTCACTTCTTACATTTATGAAATTATATCACTGCACTTTGAAGTCTCAGATGGTTTCTGTGGGCTTTGAAGAAGTTCTGCTATGAGTCATAGCAGAGAACAGCGGGAGCCAGATAAAGCCCGCTTCATCAAGCTGCTTGTTCTGACAGGCTGAGGTAAATTTAGAGCCGGACTGGTGAAACTCTTTATCCCGTCAGTGAGAAATGATTAGAAGAGATCTGTTTTAGGCTGAAACACAGCAGGAGGGCATGAAACTCTAAATGTTGATCTGTAACACTTCCAGGTTATCCCAGGCAGCCTGGCTACACAGGGATGCCCAACGCCAATTACCCCAGTGGCCCCAGCATGGGTGGCTCCATGAACCCCATGCCTGGTCAGGGCAGCGGGGCTCCGTATGGAAGCATGCCACCAGGCAGAATAGGTCCTGGGCAGATGGGCACTCGGCCCTACGGTCCTGGCATAGGTTCCAATATGGCCGGCATGCCTCCTCAGGTGGGGTCTGGCATGTGTCCCCCTCCAGTCATGACAAGGAAAGATGGTGGCCCCCCCATGCACCATGGACCAACAAATTCAATACACAACAGGTAGGTGCTCTTGTCTGCAACAGTGACAACTATGTGAGCCTCTGAGTGTTGAAGGTCCTACAACCTATTCCATTATGGAGTTTTTCTTATCCTTTAGCTGTGTGTGTGTGTGTGTGTGTGTGTGTGTGTGTGTGTGTGTGTGTGTGTGTGTGTGTGTGTGTGTGTGTGTGTGTACCATTCTTGTGACCATGTAGACCATGATTGGTTTGCCTCACTTGCCTCGGAAGCCAGTCTGTTGTGTGTCTTAGTGCTTGAGTGGTGGCAGTAGCCCAAATACTTATCTATGACAGAAGAGGAGATGATCTCTGCAATCGGTGAATCACATCCTTCCTAAGCAAGGATGCCTGTTGAGCCTACAGAGCAGCTCTTGTGGGCTTGGCAAATGCTGTCCTATGACTTAAATAGGTGTTTCCTACAAAATAAGCTGAACCCTGTGAAGGAGAAGGCCTAATTCACTCACAGTCACAGGAAGAATTTAAGGTCTTTATTTGCAGTGGATTCTTTTAGGGATATTACTCGTGACTAATTACTAGTCAATTAAATATGTAGAGGCTGGAGTGCTAAGTTGCTAGCATCAGCAAGCTGCATTCATAAGCTACAAATGATACTGATGAAACACAAAGGCACAGATACCTGGGAATTAGTGCTAAGTAACAGACTGATAGTGCCTGATTGGCTTAGCCTAATCATGTAATCATATTGTGCTGTGTTTTTGGCTAACCTACTTGACCTTTACTGACTGAAATGGAGAAAGCGGGATTTCCCCAAATCTAGCAACTGACCTAGGTCACTGAACAGCTGACCATAGCTAAACAGTGAGAAGCTGGGAAATCACAAATTTCTGGGTAAAGAACCAGTCTATTTATAGTAACATCAGTTCTAGGCTCTAATCTTATTGATTAGCCTGTTATGCTAACTTCTGATTGGCTGATCTTTGTCTAACATGTTGATCAGGAATGGCCATAAATAGTACAGACTATGACTCATCATTGAGCAATATTAAAGTCATACCTACTGCTCAGCAATATTGCTCAAATGTAAGCATCATGGTTGCATTATGTTTTGTATGTGGTCTAGGATGTGGTTACCAAAAAGTATTTGTAGAAATGTTAAAAATATGTGTGGCATATTAGAAACAATACATAACTGGGGCTGTACGTTAATAAAATATTAATTATTAGTTTAACAGTCTAGTATTTCTGGTGTCTACTACAGGGGCGGAAACATTAAATCAAGTTGACGTGTTGTACGCATCAATGATGCACTTTTTTTTGTGCTTTTTTTTCTTCTTCTTTATTTCTAATCAAGCATTCTCTTCTCTAGGCCACCTAGCTACCCTAACATGTCTCAGGGCATGATGGGAGCAGGCTCTCCATATGGCCCAGGCATGAACAGCATGCACAGTATGATAAACCAGGCTGGGCCAGGGCCTTATCCAATGGGAGCAAACATGGCCAACAACACCCCTGGTGAGTAGAAGTTAAACTGTAGCCCTGATCAGGTGATTGAAGTACAACTGTAGGCCTGAGGGTTCTGTCTATAAAACAGTTTTATAGACTGGTAATCTATATCCTTCTCTCATTGCCCCTGAACACCCAGGAATGGCTCCAAGTTCAGAGTTTGGCATGGAAAAAATGAACCCTGCTCAGAAGATGAACAACAAAGTGGACGGGACTCCCAAGCCCGAATCCAAGAAGGTACACATTCAAAGTCTAGCCCCCCCCCCCCCCCGTTTTTTCACAGTCTTACCATTTTTTTCTCCCCATCATCCATCCAACAGAAGTCAAGCTCTTCCACCATCACCAATGAGAAAATAACTCGTCTGTACGAGCTTGGCCCAGAGCCAGAGAGGAAGATTTGGGTGGACCGATACTTGGCCTTTGCTGAGGAGAAAGCCATGGGCATGAACAATCTGCCCGCTGTGGGTCGCAAGCCTCTCGATCTCTTCAGACTCTATGTATCCGTCAAAGAGATTGGCGGCCTCACCCAGGTACACCTGGAATTCCACCTGAATTCGACCTGAATTCAACGTGAATCCTGCAGATCAGAAAACCACATTTTGTAATTTTTGTATACAGCTTTCTGAACCATCTCCTTCCTCTCTCACCCACCAGGTGAACAAGAACAAGAAGTGGAGGGAGCTGGCCACCAACCTGAACGTGGGCACATCGAGCAGCGCAGCCAGCTCGCTCAAGAAACAGTACATCCAGTGTTTGTACGCCTTTGAGTGCAAAATGGAGCGCGGTGAGGACCCGCCCCCAGACTTCTTTAATACAGACACCAAAAAGAACCAGCCTAAAGTCCAGCCTCCCAGCCCAGGTGAGCACCGCTGCTGCTGTTCTGCTTCACTGTCACACAATTTATTGCCTCCTTTGATTTAAAAATGCACTGAATGAAGCTTGTGTCAATTTTCCCTTTCTCTCTCGAGTGCAGTTTGGATTTAGTGCAATTCATCACATCATCTCTGCTCTATTTGCTGCACATCAGCTGTCTATAAACTAGTGTATTTTATTGTATCACATTAATTGCAATGTTAAAAAGCCAATCATAGAACATTGTTTGTCATCTGGCGTTGGAGCTGCCATCCTCCATAAATCACCGCTGCTTCGCCCTATATTGGAGAAGTTGTAAATGATGGCGGTGTAGCTGTAAGTCCTTCGGACAGTTCTGCAAACACACGCCGTGGGGGAATACTCCTTGGCATTTGCACAGGACATGACGAAAGACTTGTCCTTTCCGACTTCCCCGCTTTGGTTTTTGTGACAATAGCGATTCCAACAGAATGCCAAATGTTTCAATGAACTGGGTAAAAGTCAGCATATGAACTGGCACTCATTCATACCAGTTGTTAGGGGTGGGGGTTGTAGTGAGGAAAGGGTCATTGCTTGTTGCATCAGAAGCTGTTTATTTTGGAGGGGACTCCTGTTTATAGCTGCCAGGAGCAACCACACCGGGAGCAACCACGTGCTGCTTCATTCTGGCTGAGACCCAGACTGTCAGACACGGGGCACTGAGTCAGCGCCGGGGTGTTGTTACAGGAGACATCAGGGTGCTTGTCAGCTGGCATCAGCCCTCTAGTTAGTACGAAGGAAGGGCAGGGGAGGGTTTGGGGGGGGGGGGGGTAGAGTGGTGGGGGAAGTAATGGCAGGAGAGGGGCAGGAGGTGATTTGGCGATAGCGATGCTCCATCAGTGGCGTGTCCTCGCTGCCTGGTGCCTGGCCCTGGGCTACAGCAGCACGGCAACACTCCCTGGAGATTAGTGCTGAGCCAGAAATGATGAATGGGGGAAGAGGCATGTGTGTGTGTGCGCACGCGTGCGTGTAAAAGTCACACGATTCTCTCTCTGACTCTATTTCTATCATCCCCCCCCTTCATTTTTAGTAGAGGGAAATCCCTGCCCAGAGGGAGGAGGGGGTGAGGGAGGGTGAGCCACTGAATGTTGTGTGTATGCATGAGAGCTCAAGAGGCAGAGGGTGATGTGAGAAAATGTGAATAACTGTGACCTGCCAGTGACCCTGGTGTGTGCGCACCATTTAATGAATGGGAACCTGTGACTCATCACACTGGCTTGCTAATAGTGAGAAGTCCTGAGCTGAAGTTAAGGATGATTGCTAGTATGTCTCTGTCTCTCTCTCTCCCTGTGTCTCTCTCTCTCTCTCTCTCTCTCTCTCTCTCTCTCTCTCTCTCTCTCTCTCTCTCACTCACTCACTCACACACACACACACACACACACACACACACACACACACAATGTGAAAGGTTACTCCATGGCTGATAACCCAGCACTACAAAAAACACAGAGGGGCAAATTTTCAGACTTCTCTGTTTGCTGCTTCTCCAACTTTAAATGGAAGACTTGCACTCATGACATGCTACAAACCTGGAGCAGTAGTTTCACATACACTGTCGTTTGCACATAGTTTTCATAATAAACTGGCTCATACTAAAGTTTACACTTTTCTCTAACAAGTAAAAGTTATCTGTATTCAGTTCCAACAGTAACTTACCTCTGTGGGGAGAGCTCAGTGAATAAATTTAATGGATGAACGCTTCTGAATATTATTGAGTCAGGTTACTGAAATTATTCCCATGACATTGCTAGTGGGTTAAACTGCTCTTTTTTACACAAGCTGCAATGTATTTGTCTATGAAATGAACAACACACATACACACACACACACACACACACACACGGAGAGTTTTTTTTTTAACTAAAAATAAATAAATTCATAATGACAAACACTCCAAACTTTTTACTATTCATGTCACGATGAAACTACACGTGTTCGTGACTGATAACTTTATCTGAGAAATTATTTTATAAATATTATCAATTTATGAATAACAAAGAAAACAAATGTGAAAATGGAATAGCTGCAGTTCACACACATAATGCACCATTTCAAACAACTCCAGGTTTAATACACTTTTTTCACTCATTCACCATACCTGCTTAGTTTAATATATTTTATTTAGAAAAAAAAAAAAAAACTAATGCAATCTCAAATTTCTGTGAGAAGATGTGAACATTTTTTCATTCTTTCTATAGATTCAGCTTAGCCTGGCCAATAACTTCAGGCACAATAAAGACGGCTAATATGAATAAAACACAAACGACCATTCACCTAACACTTCTGGCTCTGCAGAAACTGCCTCTCCTGTAAGAGAGGATAGATAAAATATTCATTAAATTAAAGAAATACTCTCCTTTCCTCTCCTCTGACTCTCTCTTCTGTGTGTCTCTCATCAACTCTAAGATGTTTTTTTTTCTCCTCTACTGCTGTGTTATTCAGTAGTTTGAAGTTTGAAGAAACTGCTCTACTGCTCACAGCTGAGCACAGTTAAAGATAAGTGCACAGATCAGAGGTTTTACATGACTAGATGGCTGCTTTTATTAAGTGTGTTTGCTTTTAAAACAAGGTAGCGGTGAAGTGTCCTGGGACTCTTTGTTAGTTTGGTAAAGACATGCCTAGCAGTGGGATGTGGGGCAGACCTGAGGCTACATAGCATGCCCTCTCATCACTGCCAAACAGTAGAAACAAGGATTTCAGACCTGCATATTTGTCAGTACTCCTAACTTCATAAATAGTGAACATAAAAAAGTGGAGACATTTAGTCTTGAGACTAAAAGCTTCCTCCAGAATGAGGAATTACTGGGTTTAGGCACCTGCGCTGGAGCTGAGAAGACTGAAGCTTGTCCTTCCTCTCAAACAATAAGTCTGTTAATATTGCTGACTGCTGTTTGGATAAAAAGAAAAAAAAACTGACATCTTTATTGTATTGGGAATTGTCTATTCCCAATACGGAGGGAATAAACTATCTGGTACAAAAGTAATATTTCCACCTCGTTAAATATTCCTCATACTGTGGTCAGTCTAAACTGAAGAATTTTGGTTGCTCACTTCAGAGGCAGAGGAACGGACTAAAGATGACATATTTTAGCTTAAAATTCAAGGACTCATTGAGATTTTTTTTAGAGGATGTCGCCAGGAGATAATTTTCACAGTCACTCTCTAAGGCCGTTTAAAGTGTCTTTCATGTAAGTAGTAACTGAAGAGTTTAAAACAAACAAACAAAAACCCTCAAATTTAATTGCTGCAAAGAAGACAGTTGCGTGTTTTTACTGTAAACAAAAAAAAGAAATATTAAAAAAATAAAATAAAATCCCAACTCACCCTGTGGGCAGTCTTTGTCCTCCAAGCTCTGGTCCTCTACCAGAGGCCTGGGAGCTTGAGGATCCAGAGCAGAATCGTAGCTGTTCCCAGGATTGCGCTGTTCTGGACAGAGATCTCTGATGTTGTTCCTGGAATCTGGTGGAGCCACTCTCCCAGTCTGGGGTCACTGCCCCGAGTGTTACGATTACCACGGGGACCACTGTTACCGTCACCTTCCACATCCTTTCTAGCTCCTCTCTGAGCCCTTGGTATTTATCAAGCTTTTCGTGTTCCTTCTCCTTGATGTTGCCGTCACTTGGTATTGCAACGTCTATCACTACTACCTTCTTCTTTTGTTTGTGCACCACCACGATGTCCGATTGGTTAGCCATCACAAGTTTGTCTGTCTGTATCGAAGTTCCACGGGATCTTAGCTGTGGTATTCTCGACCACCCTTGGGGGCGTATCCCATTTTGACCTTGGGACTTCTAGGTCATACTCGGCACAGATGTTCCTGTATACTATGCCAGCCACTTGGTTATGGCATTCCATGTATGCCCTGCCTGCTAGCATCTTGCA
>JAVDPK010001359.1:435473-487224 GCA_034780415.1 Cichlasoma orientale | reverse complement strand
GTAGATGTAGGTGTATGTGTTATAACTAAGGGGAGCTGAGGTATCCCATTTTCCACAGAACATCGTCTTTGCCACTTTGGTATAGAGTGAAGTAAGTTTAGCGAAAAAAACACTAGACTCCGAACAAAGCTCAAATGACCCAGCTTTCCACCAGCATTTAAACGCACCATGTACGCACAAATCCGTGTACTTGTGTTTAATGGTTTGTATGCGTACTTTTATTTTGTCTTTGTAATTTCTTAATATTTGTATTTGTATATGAACACACATTTACAAGTACCTGACGTTAAAAATGCTATTTACAACTTCCCAAAAATTACAAATCCAGCATTACAGACACACAGCTATTATGAGTCAGTTTTCTCTCCATACTACTGCATCCTACAGCCAGTAGCCGGTTAGCTTGGCATACACACAGGAAATGGGCAAACAACTAATCTGATAACCTCAGAAAATAACAAAATCCACCTAAAAACTCATGTATTGGCCTCTAATACAAGGTCTTATGTTTGTTTAATTCATAAAAAAACAACCTTTTCTTAATGGGCCAGCAATTTGCTCAACTTTATAACATCTTAATTAGAGATATCTGTTGTAAGAGAGCAGGCTATGGTGCTACCACTGAGCTTCATTACCAGTTTTTCCCACTTGCAGTACTATAAAAAAAATCTTATGATGACATCTTTATATCAACCTGTCAACCAAATGGGAATCTGCAAAGAAAGCTATTTAACCGATGTAATTTGCTGGCTGCACATGTGTAGGTGTGAGTTGCGCCCCGAACCCCACCCCTTACCCCTAATCCTAGCCCTATGTGTGTATGTACAATAAATCAGGATGCTGGTATGAATTGGGCAGAGAGAAGACTAGTGTGTAAGGGGGTTAGGACATGCGCAAGTGCCTTTGAACCAACATACTTGCTAATGGCCAGCAGGGGGCAGCGTCTGCTTGTGTGAAAATCTATGAGAAATCAAACACCCTTCACAAGTAACATTACAAGAAAAGTGGCCACAAATGTTGCTGCAGCCTCTCAAATACAAACATTTCCAGCTTTGTAAGCTCCAGGGTTTTGAACCATCAAACAGAACTTGTATTTAAATTTTCTAATATTTTATTAAGTGAAAGATTAGTCGAGATAACAAAACCTAGTTACTACTTATAACTACAACTAGTGATTTCTTATGAGAAAAAAAAATAAGAGAACCTCCAATAAACTGTGCTAGTGTGTCTTGTGGTTATTTGCAGAAAAAGCATTCATGTGTCTTTCTCAGTGCATGTCCACAAAGATTTTATTATTTTCCAGCATACCAGACATGGAGGCAGGCGAGAACGGCCAGGAAAATGCCACACAGGAGAGCGAAGGGCACGGCAAACAGCAAGGAGAGGCACTGGTACGTCCAGAAACGAGCCTTCTCAAAGCCCACGATGCTGTAAATCCACACTTGTTCTATGCTCTGATGCGTGCTGGGTTCTGCCAACACGTCACTGACCTCCACCTGCAGGCGGGAAACAGGAGAGAAAGCGATAAATGCATCTTTGTTTTCCCAATAACCTTTATTTCTTAGAATATTATAGGTTTTATTAAAATAGTGACATATAATCTATAATTCCACAGAGACTGATGCTAAAGGCACTCAACCAACCAAACTTAATTCTCTTTAACAAGCAGGACTATTTTTCACTGCTCTCTTGATCAGTTAGACCTTTAATGTGAGTAATGGTTAGTGCTTCTGTACTGTAAGCATTCCACCCCCATGTTAAACCTCGGGATTGACAGAGGGTGTACTTTCTTTTTAATCGTGGCTGGAGATGAAATTTTTTGTCTTCCAGTTCCTTACACAACAACCACAGCGCTTCAAAGGGCCTCACTAACCAACAGATGCAATTACATGTTATCAGAGTAGATATGGGATACGAAATGGACCTTTAGGTGCTTGTTGATACTGTGAGGATCCCTGCTGACGGGATGGGCGGGTGCTGGTGTAGCAGGAGCAGCGGGCGGAGTTGGAGCTTCAGGTGGAGTTGGAGCTTTGGGTGCAGGAGTCGGGGCTTTGGATGCAAACTCTGGGGGAGGAGGAGGAGTGTTTATCTGTTCTTCCACTGATTCATCTTCATCACTGTCATCGATCTTGCACTCCACCAGACAGTCATCGCTCACCATCATCATGCTTGCTAAAATAAAATGTAAACGGTTGCTTTCAAAACACACAGAATCATGGAGACAACTGGTTTTAACACACAGACAGACAGACCCAGTCTTCCAGCTGATTGCAGGCAAGTGTAAGAGTGAGCTGAGCTCTGGCACTACCACCTGTTCTTTAGCCCCCCAAAAAAGAAGTGAGTCCAAAATCTGTAAATAGCAGCTGGTAATTTTAAGATGACGTGTTTAAACTGAAAGCTCTGCAGTGCAGCCAGTAGTCTGACTGAATCTAATTCAAATACATGCATTCAATACATGTATTGAAGGGATTTCTATCAAACTGCATGCATCAGGTATAATACATAGTTGCAATGCACACAAGATGAAAAACTGTCCATGTACAGTACCAGTCAGAAAAGTTTGGACACACTCATCCACTCATATGAATGGGTGAGTGTGTCCAAATGTTTGACTGGTTCTGCACCTCCTATGAAACCATCACTGCAGATTCACAACATGGACAGCAAATGCATGAATAAATCATGTCTGACTTACCTTTTTTTTTTAAAAGTGCTTTCTTAATCCTTTTATCGCTGGCAGAGACCCTTAGAGAGAAATGGGGCAGGGGTGCTCTGCTTAGTGCTAATCTGAAATGTCAATGAGATCAGTTGAGCAGCTTCATCACAATGTCCCTTAGAGCTGAAGTGGAATTTACAGGATATGCAGAGACACAACACAGACACCTACAGTGTCTGACACTGACTTAATGCGGCAGTGCTAATGTGGTACCGTCAGTCTTGTGCCGTGCGTGCGTGTGTGTGTGTGTGTTTGTTGGGTGGCTGTGGGAAGCGGTTATTTTAGGAGGAGGAGTGGATGGGTCTGAATGATCACATTACAAAATTGGTGTGGTTTCCCAAAACAGAAACAAAGACACATGCGCCCAGAGAAACCAATTATACAGTGAGCACGTGTGAATTAACATTAATAATCTGATTGTTAAATATGTGCATTTAAGGCGGTGATGAGTCAGACTACAGCACTGGCAGACAGAGAAACTGTCACATGGGGAGGAAGCTGGGGGTTGTGTGTTTTTTACAGAGGCAGTTGTCTTGGAGTGAGCACTGGAGAGCCGTGCTCGGACGCACATAGCAACCACTTCTACCCCTATCATGCCGGAGTCCAGCTGAACCACACCCAGGCCCACTTCTTTAAACAGGGCACAAGTGCAGCAATAGTAAAGCACTAGTAAAAAGAGCAACAATCCCCTTAACCATTCATCACTTTGTCATCTTTATTTTTTATTTTTTTAACCACATATACAGTTGGACGCAGTAAATTTAGTGACATCATCAAACAGTGATCCAGAACAACAGGGTGTTTTAACCATAGATGCAGAATCAATAAAAGAAAGGAGAACAAAACTACTCTTCTTTCATATTTCCAGTACTGAAACACAACAGATGGGAGATGATGTATGTAGGAAGATTTTAAAATGCTTTTAGAGTCAAAGGAGCTGTTCGCCTCACTGCGGGACATTTGAATGGGGCACGTGGATGGCGCCCACAGACAGTAAAAAAGATGGATGCGGCTTTCTGGTCGGAAAAAGGAAGCCAATGAAGCGGTGCCTTAAAAAACACTTTGCTGCATCTTAGTCACTCACTTTGGGTCTCACTGAATAAAAATAATTTTTTTTAATGTATTTATTGAAAATCTTGGTTATACCATGTTTGAAAAAGGAGTATTAGCGGTGGAATTTTCACTCGCTCACTGGCTAACGAGTCGTTGAGCAATTTCACAGTCGGACCGCTCTTCATCACATCCAGTTTCTTGCAACCAAGATGGTCCATCTTTTATAGTGCCTATGAAGGCTCCATAAACATGGCAAGGGGGGCCCAAAATATGTAGATGAATGAGACAAGATTTTCAATTGTGGCGCCAAGATGGCGCCGTGGTGTTCACAGTTTAAACCAGAGAAAGAGTAAGACACCTCTCTGATATAGGGACCATTTTGGCTCTTGGGACTAGGGCACAGTTTCCAGCTGAAGAGCAAAGCCGACCTAAGACCTGAGAGAAAACTCTTTCTTATTCCTTCGAAGCCAAACCTGAGTTAGCCCGTCTTTAACTCTGCAAAAGCCCTGAGATTTGGCCAACGTATCGGGCCACGTCACATACGAAGGGGAATGTTTTTTTCTTCTCTGTGTTCCAACACAACATCATGCTATGCAGACACAAGCGCTGACCTCAATGCTAACGGTTTATCCAGCTAACATACACGGAGTCTCAAAGTGTTCGGTATTCAATAAATTAATATGCAATAAACAATGAACTGAATAATAAATGCTAAGTTGCAATCTGTGAGATGATTTAAAATATAAAAAGTTGCTTGATCATTTATTTTTAGCTTTCATTTTTGAAAATATTGCATTAAAAAATCATTTTAAATTAATTTCTTTTTCTCCATTGACACACTGTTTAATGACAGAGGTGTCTTTCACCAGCTATTTTTGCCATATGCTGCCAGACTAACGCAGTGCGCTCAGCAGCCAGCGGGGCTAACCTGTTAGCTGCTAGCAAGACCAACATCATCATCAAAGTAATTCTACACGAGCTGCTGCTGCCACTCCTACAAATGTGTTTCACATAGCTTAGAAAAGCTACAAAAGCTACATGCCTAGGTTGTGGTTCACCAAAAAGAGTCGGCTGAAAAGACAGCAAACTAACATTAACTGGTTAGACAGTTAGCTGGTGTTATTTCTGCCACATTATGATTCTAACGATGTTCTTCGGGGAAAATAACACATTTAATCATTTTATACTTTCGTCAGTAGCTCCGTTTTTTTACACACTTTATTCCAATTATTATTTACAGCCATGGTAGAAAGAAAGCACACCTCTGTCAGTTCTACGCTTTTACATATCAGGACAAAATAAAAAAAAAAATATGATCTAGTCCTTACCAGGTCTTAAAATTAGTTAAATACAACCTCAGATGAACAACAGCATGGCATATTCCAGTGTGTTATTTATTTAACATAAACTGTGCCACACAGTGGGTGAAAAACACACTGAACCCAATGATTCTGTAGCTTGTAGAAGCACCTTTAGCAGCAATTACTTAAAGTAATCAGTCTCTCACTTAGTTGTGGAGGAATTTTGGTTCACTCGCTTCACAACATTGAGGCCTTTTGTTTATACGCAGCTCTTCAGGTCACTCCACAGCATTTCAGCTGGGTTGAGGTCTGGACTTTGATTTGGCCAATGCAACACCTTGATTCTTTTCAGTCATTCTGTTGTAGATTTGCTGCTGTGCTTGGGATCATTGTCTGGTTGAATGACCCTGACTCAGCCAAGCTTTAGCTGTTGGACATATTTGACTCTAGAGCACTTTGGGATACAGAGGAGTTCACGGTCGACTCAATGACTGTAAGGCGTCCTGGTCCTGTAGCTGCAAAACGTGTCCAAGCTCAGAACCCCTTCACTTGCTCACTTTTGTCCAAAGAACATTGTTCTACAAGTGTTGTGGTTTGTTCAGGTGCAACTCGGAAACCCTTCCAAACAACCCATACTTGTTCAGTCTTTATTGGACTGTCACCAACTTTAACATGCTAACTGGGGCCTGTCTGAAATGTAGCTCTTGGGGTTTTTTGCAGTTTCTGTGAGCTTCTGGGACGTCCACTCCTGAATGTTTTTCACTCGTGAATAATCCTTTGCACTGCAGATTGTTTTGAAATGGCACCACAACCCTTCCCAGACCGATGGGCAGCAACAGTTGCTTCTCCGATGTCATTGCTGATGGTCAAACTCAGTTAATCAAGTGTATCTGATTAGCAGCGGCTGGCTGCTACTTACCCTCTTAATTCCTAAGGAAGCAGTAAGGGTGTGCTTAGCTCTTCACACACTTCTCCTCATTTTGGTTCAGCTTTTCTTAAATAATGACAGCAAAATGTGTCATGTTTTGCATTTCATCTGAGATCGTATTTACCCAATTTTAGATCTGCAAAAAACAGATTATTTTTTATTATGTGGTGATGCATAAAACCTTAGAACTGAAAGAGGGTGTACTTTCTTTTTACTACGACTGCATGCGACAGCATTTTGTTGTTAATATTGAACACCTTGGGTTCCATACACATCTACCTGGGTCACATTTTTATTGTAATATGCAGAATTTAAACCTATCAGATCTTTTCAAATGAAATAAACATGTAGAAAAAAAGATGTGAAGGCACTCCTAGACACAGGCCCCAGATCAGTTTTCTTTTTTTTTTTTTAAATAAAGGAACAGTAGGAGTGCGAGCTGATCTCAGACCTGCCACTAGGGGGCAGCTTTAGTCTTTTGTTGTTGATGTAAAGTCAGTATCATGGCAACCACTTTTAAAAGTCAGTCTGGTGATATCACTGGTGAAGTCGCATCCCTGATTCTCCAAAAACCTCAAAAGCATGGAGAACAAAAGCAGACCAGACCATTAAAAAAAAAACTAAAACAAAAAAAACAACTACAAAAAAATAAAAATAAGAGACCAAAACCAGACATACTGGACGTACACGGCACAGAGAATAGTGGCACTATGAGATGGCAGAGACGCACTTATTATACACGTGTCCAAAAAAAGAAAAAATCAAGATCTTCACCTAATGCAATAATGGCATCGGTGAGATCGTCATCATTGTCAGCCAAAGAATTCATTTCCCGGTTGTCCTCTCCTCATTCTCAGTCCACCGGTCTGAAAAGAGCCCGTCCCCTGAGACCGAATCCTGCTTTTTTGGCAACGGGGGCAGCCTGAGGAAGAGAGGAAGAGGTGGACAACGAGGAGGAGGAGGGAGCAGGGGCAGCAGGTGCAGTCATGCCGGACGGCTGCAACGGAGGCTGGCGAGACAGAAGCTCCTTGAACACTGAGTTCATCTGACGGCTGATCATCTCCTGAGAGAGCAAGAGGAGGAGGAGGAGGAGGAGAGGTGAGCATCAAAGTTTTTCTATTACACACTGCATGTTTCCACTGCTGCGTCCAGGCATTGTTGAAGATCGGAGCTTCATCTTTCTAACAGTTCTTTGTTAAGGCTCCTCCTAATAGAATCTTATAACCGAGCAGGTCTCTGAAGGTGGAATATTTCATTAAATCAATTTCATGCAAGCTTAAACAAAAACGCCCGTTGACTGAAAAACTCGAGCTGCTGGTAGCGCTCTCGCTGCCGAATGATGGACTTCATTTTGAAAACACAAAGAAGTACTTTATATGAGTCTGGTGGGGAGTGGGGGGCACGAAAGTGCTGTTATAGTCAAGTCAGTAAACAAGTGTGTGACGTTTGATGGGTCTGGCTTGAACAGTTTTGTGGAACAGACGCCACTGACAGTAGCAGTACAGCAGCTATGGCCACATTTTTGTGCAAAGAAAGCTAACACTGCATGATGAGGCTCAATAACGCCAGTGTAATTTGCTATTTCCAGCTCTGCTGTAAGCATAACATGATTAAGAGTCAGCAGTATACAAAGAGCTGCACACCAGCAGAAAATTGCCTGTAAATAATCTGAATGTGATGCACTTGTTCTGGCTGTGAAGAAAGGGTTGAATATGGCAAACTAACCTTATCAACTGGTGTTCTTTCTGGCTGACTGAATGGAGGTCTGTCAGGGGGTCTGAAGCTTCCCTGTCTCAGAGTGTCCAAAGTGTGTCTTCGCTCCTGAGACCTAAAGAAGAAGAAAGGTAAAACAAGACATATTTGAAGACAGAGATGCTGAAAGATACAGGCACATGCCACCTCTGATCTGAGCCTTGCTTGGAAAAAGTTTCTCTCCATCTTTTCATGCTATAAAAGACAAAAAGTCTGGGGTACGATATCCCTGACATATTCTAAAGCTGTGTTTAATTAAATGTAAAAATACAAGTGCATGAATGTAGTGAGAGTCCACATGTACAAAAGCATGCAGAAAGAACAATTGCACCTGTTTTTAATGCCATCTGTACATAACTGGCACAATATCGATATTTAATTTTTAAATGTGACAGTTATTAATACATCGTTATCAAGGTGGTAATTGCTAATCACAGTTATGTGGTTATTGAACTTTTAGATGGCATCTGAAAACCTACATCTTCCCACAGCAACTGTGGAATCCACCCAAGTGTGTTTATAGCAGTAGGATTAAGGCAGCCTAGCAATGACTTATAACTATATGAAGTAACTGGCTGTATTTTGAACATTTATCTGATATGCACTCTGAGCTGCTATGTTACTCCCCATGCTATAGCTGTGCTTGCAAATGATCGGATTCATGAATGCACAAAGACTAATCCCTCATCTTCAGCAGCAGACGATGCCGCCCTGCTCCTCTCAGAAACACGGTGGAGTTGAACCAAATGGACAAATTTCTGATGTTGAGATGTTGTGCTGGCGTCCAAATACTTACGGCCCTCACGTCTATTACTTCCCCTCGTGCTGAATCAAATGTATTCACTGTGCCGACAGTGGCTCTAAACCTGCTGTATATCCATTTGAGTAATGGGGGGGCATGCATGCAGCCTGCAGTGTGTCAAGATGGGTGTGAGACTTACACTGGCAGGTGTCGTGTGGCGGGGGAGGTGGGCGGCTTTCGACTGGGGCTCCCCTCACTTCCTCTCTGCCGCCCCGGCAGTGAAGCGCTATCGCTGTTCACCCGCATCCTGTGAAGACGCACACACAAAGTGTATTTATGTGTGCAAGCTTGTATGCATCTCTGTACAATAATGTAGAACTGAGTATGATGTATCTGTTTGTGTACTTTGAAGTCTACGGCTATTACGTGCTTTAATAAGTCGCAGTGTGCGTCTGAGTGTGTTTGTCTGTGTGCGTGTGTGTGCTTGTGTGTACCGGGTTGTGTTCTCTGTCTGTGGATCTTCTGCTGTCAGGTTTCCAGTGCTGCCTCCTCCTCCTCCTTCTTCTCTTTTCCCTCGCTCTGACCTGAGGGAGGAGAAGAAGAGAGAGATATATTAAGCATATACTTCACTGGAGAAAGTACAACCAGTACAAGTTTAAATATGGGATAAAGACTGAGCGACAAACTTTTTGTAGGAGGGAGCAGCCGCAGAGGTGAAATTATGTGTGACAAGAACAAAATAACTTAAAAATGACCTTTGAGAAACTCGCGATGTCCTGATGGTACTCAGTCTGCACTCATATTAAATCAAACTCATGGGAATTTTTGCGGCCACGGCTTTTAACTGTGATCAACTGCAGGATGTTACAACACTTTTCTGTCTATCCCTGTTATCCCTTCATGTCTGTGCTGCAGCAGAACTGCACTAGCAATAACTGGGGATCGGTATGAGGCATATGAATTAGATTTGTGGTTTAAACACCTACACACAAGCAGAGAATGTAAATTGATGCTGAAATACTTTCCCTCTCCACTTGTGGTTCAAAAATTTTTTTTTAAATGTACCCATTTATCTGAGTTAATGGCATTCAATCAGCACACACATTATTTTTTATTTTATTTTGTCATTTCTTGTTACTGTAACGGGTAAATTATAGTAGCTATTGTGGCAAATTCCACTCACGCAGGGCAATTTATAATGGAGAAGTCCAGTTCAGCGAATCGAATTAGCCAAGGTGCCCGTGTCAGCACTTGTCACTCAAAGCAGCCACATTCTTAACTTTAAAGCTTAACGGTATCCAAATGTGAGTTATTAAAAAAAAAAATCCATCCATCCATATTCTTAACCGCTTATTCAGTTCAGGGTCACGGGAGGGCGGAAGACGATCCGAGTTTTCATAGAGCAATGAGTGGGATAGACCCTGGTCGAGTCGCGGTATATTCTTCTACAGTTGCCTCAGGACGTTACCGCAGAACTCTGTCAAACTGATGCTCGACACAGAAGGTGATGTTTGTGGTCTGTGGTAAAGTCAAAGATGTGGAGGTGCAAAAACAAAACAAAACAAAACAAAACAAAAAAAGATGCACTGCAATGGGCTAAAGAGCACAGAGAGAACATTATGATTGCACTTCATGAACACTTACACACGTGTTTGTACTTTGTTACTTTCCACCTCCAATCACATGTACTTAAGTGGAATTTTCAGGTATCTTTTTCAGGTATTTTTACACAAATATCTGTACTTTCTGCTCCTTACATTTTCAAAACAGGCTCATTACTTTAGGTTTAAGACACCTAAGGGAAGCTTTACGTTCCCATCACTGCGCCTTCAGACATCAAACTGATTTGAACCTAAATGGCGGAACAATAACACATGAAAGACAATCGTATTGGTGCATCCATCACTGGGACTTATCGCATACAAAGAGATGAAATAGGCAAAAACACATTATTCACGCATCATTTATAGCGCGATACTCAGGGGTTAAAGTGGGCCGGAATGATCCGGAACAGCGTTTTTGGTGCAGATGCCATAAGCTGTGGTCGCAGTACGAGGAATGAGCATAAAAGGAGTAATGATTTTTAAGTGGCAGGTAATTTCAAATGCAATGTTTCTAACGGCACAACACACAGTGTGTCTGCTAGCTAAAGGTCCAGCTGCTGCATTTCCCAGAATGAGAGAGAACTTCACTCAGAGATGAATAAAGATGCAAGAAAGAGGACAGGAGAGGAAGAAGGGAGGTTAGATTTAAAGGTAAGGACTGCTCAGTGACATTTGATGAACTGGAAATTGAAAGCTTACGTGTCCTCATTTTTAAATCAGATAGTGGATCTGTATATGATGTGTAGTTGTGTTTTTTTATGTTGCAAAACGTCCTGCAAAACAGCATTGACTCTGTTTTGTTGTTAGCGCTTTCTATGTGATTTTTGCGCTCTGGGAAACGTTGAATGCATAATATGTAAGTATAAATCCTTTGGTTTTATATGCAAAAAGAATTATTGCTCTATCGTATGTGGTTGCAGTTCTATCAGCATTTAGCCGGTCTTAGCTCAGCCGGTCACAAGGATGTCTGTACTTTTGCCGGCTCTGGTGATTGGTTGGGTTTGTTTGTTTATCAGCAGGATAAGCCAGAGGTCTGGATCGGCTCTGCTTAGAACTGATGAACATTTGGAGTCACTCTGGATCCAGAACTGAAATTTGTGCAAGGATTCGTTAGCATTGCAAAGGAGCAAAAATGGACATTTTGCACCACATCTTCTTTCATGCATCCATCTTGCATTATAGTGTCACAAATACAAAATTAAATCAGTGAGGTTGTTGCCAGTAAAATTACAAATGTGATATTGACCTTGAGGACATTGGGTGAAGAAACATTAGATAATAATGATTGTATGCAAGTTTGATTAAATTCTTTCCAATACGGCAGGAAGAGTAGCAGTTCTTGTGACTTGGGAATGGGCAGATGGCGTTCCATGGTACTGTATAAGCTCATCAGTCCTTTGACCAGATGAGCTGAAAATTGAGGGACATCATCTTGTCTAGTAATCCAGGTCCACATATCCTAGTATGCTGTTATAAATCAAACTATTCCTTTGATTAACATGTTGTACGTGTTCTATAAACTCTTATCAGTCTTTACAGCACGCCAGGCTGCCATGGTGCTCACTCAGGGAAACCCAATTGTCTTAATTTCACTTGCACTGCACTGAACAATTTTGGCACTGAATAAACTGACCTGAATAGAAGGCAAATACAGCAAATTCTGGGAGCCAGGGCTTAAATAACATTTAATGTACCAAATGATAACTCCAAGGTCCATTTAAGGATGTCGTGAAATTTCATTTCGGTAGTGCTTATCAGAAATAGAAATGCCACTCACCCTTCCAGCACACTGATGTACTTGTGAGGGATGAGACCCTTAACCCCTCCCACCTCTCCTCGCCACCAATCGCAAGAGGCTTTGCTGTGAAGGATGAGAGGCTCTCCCTGCTTGAAGGAAAGCTCGGCTGGGGACCTCGCCACATAGTCGAACATAGCCACCGCCTCCCATTCTGTGCACACCAGCAAACACAGAGCAAGGTTACCATGCATCACTGTGGTACATTATTATCATTATGTTATTCTGGTTGTGGTGCATTCACGTGACGGGCTTGGTTCTTGTGTGTACTGACCGTCCTCACTGGGCAGATGCTCGGTCTCCCCATCTCCCTCTTCTGTGATTGGTTCACTGCAGATAAGCAGAAAAACCAAAATCATGCTCAGTTCCTCTTCTGTTCCACCAACTGTCACACCACAGACTCTCTTTATGCAAGACTTCATAGTGCTGTGAGATTTCCCAAATGACCCAGAAACCTCAGCCTCAGTCTAATGTCAAACAGGATATTTTTTAATATAAAGATCACGAAGAAAACAGACCGATTTTGGAGGTTAGCCTGGAGGCTAGTGTTCAATTTTAGTGAGCAATCAGCTTAATAGCATTAAGCAGTTTTTACACAAAGCATTGCAAGCTACACAGAACTGCCTTTGGCATAGCATGAAATTCTGTTTCAAGAGGATGAACCATGAAAAAAGGGGGCTGAAGGGGAAGATGCTTTATGCACTTGGAACCATCTCAGCCTGAGTCTTAAAGTCTGACATGAACAACAAATCTCTGGAGCAAAAAGGCTGCTGCCCAGTTATTTATTTACTGAGGAGAGTAAATACTTAACCACATATTTTTTGGCCCTATTATGCTAATTTTATGCTTTTACTTATTTTCTGTAATATATTCAATTCAGTTGTATTTACATAGCACCAAATCACAACAACAGTCACCTCAAAGCGCAATATATTTATTCATTAATGTAGCTGTAATTGTTTTCTGAATTTGTGTTCTGTTCACTCAAGTTGCTGTTTGTTGAGAACTCGGGCTCGCAGGATTTTCACAGTGAATTTTTATCAATAGCTACTCATCTCTCACCAGTACTCCTGCTCCAGAGTCATGTGCTTCTCGTAAACGGGGCCCGGCAGTTCTGATTGGCTGGGGAAGATGCTGTCATGCTGGAGGATCATGGTTTTGACAAGGTCGTTAACCTGTGGCTGCCTAGCAACAGCGTCATCCGAATCCAACCCCCTCAGCAGGCTTGGACCGAAGCAAACAGCCAGGTTGTAGGGCTGCATCATGTTCTCGTCACTGTACTGAGACACACTGGGGAAAAAAAAACAAAACACAAACACACACATGGTGACTTTCTATTTCTGGCGCGGGTGTGAAGTTTTATGACCATAGCACGTATTGGAAATGTGAAAATATCCCACGCTGGGTTTTGGTGCAGCTTACTGATTGAGGAAAGCGAAAAGATAACGCATCACGATGAGGAGCGGCCTCGGGAAGGTGGAGAAAATCGCTTTAATCTGGGTGGCTTTCTCTGCCTCCTCCTCGATTTCTGATGACAGGAAGAAGACAAAATGAGCTGAGCAAAACCTAAACCTAAGCTTTACTAGTTGTGGTTACAGTTTTTCCAAACCTGCATTGACCATTCACCCAAAATTCTTTCCTAAAGAAAGAGGTGAGGAGGCTGGATTGATTTTATTACTGTATGCCACTGATGGAAAGTCTCAAATTTTAAGGGGCGTAAACAACCTGCAGGCAGGTTTGCAGCCTTGGTTAGATGTGCAAATTGTGACTCAGAGAATCTGTACTGAAAGACAGTACTGAGATAACACACCTACAGGAATAACAAGGAGATAGTGGCAGAGATAAAAACACAGCAAACTAGGCTCTCTGAGCACCAGGACCAAGTGTATAGGTTGCACCTTCTTGCATCAACACTGCATTATTTTTGCTACCTTGTGTTTGGAGCGTCAGTGAAGCTATACAGTATGAAGATAAACACTAGCACAGGCAAAAAAGTTCACTGTACTGTACGTGAGGGGCTGAATCAGCTTCACTGGGGTTGAAAAAGCAGCTACAAACTACAGTGTTCCAAAAATACTTGAATAACTGAAAGCAGACATCAAAAAGCCCAAGTGAAACCAGCAGATGAACACACACACACACACACATACACACAAAAGTTACATAAGGCGTCTTACGGACACACTCCAGCAGCTGAGAGTAGTTGTCGTAGGGGAAGAGAGGAGGCTCAAGGCCCCTGAAGTAAAGCTTCAACACGCCAGCCACAGAGTCCAGGTCACACTCACTGTCTGACAGAGGATCCTCTCCTGCACAGAGTTTAAACACACGTGAGATGATGAATCAGCAAAGGACACTAACAGGCATGTGATTCTCCCTTCACTCTATATATGCTTTTAGGCTTTTAGCTCCTTGTTTTGGTCATAGGTCTCACTGTATACATTCCTGTCATAGCAGTGCTGTAAAAGTCCACCGTGTGCTACCTGCTCAGCACTGAACAAAGTTAGTAAATAGATGATGAAAGTTATGGACTGAATTTTTCCTTTGAGAGCTGCTGAAGAGAGAAACAGATCTAGAAAGAAAAGCCTGATAATATGTCACAAGAAACTGGCAGGCACACAGATGTCCACACGGAGCGCTGCATTCACTCTTCACTCTCGCACATTCACGAGGAGGACACTGTAACACTGGCATCGACCTCTCAGAACGGCCAATATTTCAGGGCCGTAACTAGAGGAGATGTGAACCAAAACTTCATGTGCTAGTCCTTATTTATGAATATACAAAGCTACTAAGAACCTCAATCTTTGGCAGATGGTAGCAGATGGTTTGAGATTGATTTGGGAAAATTGTTTACTCTTTTGCTCTTGACGTGACCTTTTTACAAACGTGCAATCAAAGCCGCTGACTGTCAGCACCACTCAGATTACAAGCAGACAACAGGAAACAAGAAAGCTTCTAAAACCAAAAATCATGTTTCCTACCTACAGGTACACTATACTGACAAAAGTAAAATGAAATGCATGCCACAAGAAACAAATGACTACCAAAGTAAAACAAGAAATCAATCACTGAAGCAGTGAATATGGAGAACTCGAGACAGGATGGAGAACAAAAGAAAACAAAGAAAAGCTCACAGAAAACAAACTGTGACCAAGACTACAAACCTAATGAGAACTGAGAGCACAGAGTACAAGAAAATACTTAAACAATAAACACCTGAAACTAAGAAACCACAGAGACTAGTGAATAAAAGGAAATCAAATCTTGAGGAACAATAAAACTCTAATACAAATAGAAACGGAGGCTAAAAAGATTCTAAAGACGTGAAAGTCAAAAATCTAAGTATAATCGAAGAACCAAACAGATCGTATAGAACTCAAAAGATTCAAAGTTCCAAGCTCAAACACCAGGATCCAAACCCAGGTCTATGACAAGGGTCAAGGCTTTTCTTTGTGGAGTTTACATGTTCTCCCCGTGTGGGTTCTTAGTCCAAGAACTTGCATGCTAAGTAAACTGGTTATTCTAAATTGGCCTTAGGTGCAGATGTGAGTGTGAATGGTTTTCTGTGTTATGCCTTTGATAGACTGGTGACCTGCCCATGGTATAACCTGCCTCTCAGCCTATGACCTGAATTGGGTAAGCAGAAAAAGAAGGATGGATGGATAGAAAAGAGTACAGGCCGGGTAAAGACAAATGGAGCCATAAAAAAGTGTTCCAGTGTAAATTATAAATGGCCATGAATGACCCCGCTCAGTCATTTTAGTCACTAAAATTGTTGATGGAGGTTTAAAGGCTGGTATATGTAAAGCTCATCACTATCATTTGACCATTAAGAGGCTCAGCTGGAGGATCATCCTGCAACTTGTGCTTTCTGAGAGCATTGTGGTGACGAGGACATGGTCCCTCACTGAATTCCTAATTATCTTCACTAGATTATGTTCACTAGATTATGTTCACTAGATTATCTTCACTATGCTAACAGAATGACCATTCTGGTAGAAAAGTGTTTTGCAAATGCGTTCCTAATATATGTTCCCCATTTATTTTTTTATTGGCTTTGTCAGGAAAACTTCATCCTTTACTTACTTACTACTTACTGACATTTCTAATTGTGTAAACTTTAACAAAACTAATTTATTGCATTGTAAATTCACGAGTCCTCTTTTTGGTTTCGTTTTCTCCAACCAGGGAAAAAGCTCTGCGATCTCAGCAGCTCGGAGTCACAGAAAAGAACGAGGAAAGTGCTTACCTCTTTCAAATGCGTCTCTGATGAGGTTCACCTCCCTCTGTGAGCCTGGAACTCTGAAAATTCCTTCATGGTGGAGGCCTGTGATACAGACAGACACACATTCACACCAAATGACACGTTCATAGATGCCTGATACGCAGAAATGTGCACAAAATACAAAACAAGTGCTTCCACCTACTCATTTTCAATGTCCAAAGCTCTCACAGCATGACTTACCGATATGACAAAAACGACTCACCGTGAAGGTTTATGAAACGGATGCAGCTTTCAACCACCACAGGAATCTGCTGTCCAGAGCTCTGCAGGAGAGGGATGGTTAGAAAAAGATGAGACGGGAACGGCGTGTAAAGACAGAAACAGAGCGCAGATAGAGATGCAAAGAAAAGGAAAAGGAAGAAACACCAACAACAGGGACGAAAAATATGCAAGGCAGGAAGACGCAATGCGAGTAGCTAAAGATGACTAAAAAGAGCAAGTTTGATGAACTGAGGCTCTTTTAAGGGTATTTGGCTACAAGTAACTAAAAACTATTTTCCTGTAACTCCAAATGAAATTATTAGGTTACATAACAGTAAAATTCTGGTGAATGAATAATGAACCTGTTGAAATACTGGAATCAGCTGAAAATATGAACTAAATACTTTCACATTTGTTTGTTTGTTTTTTCTTCAGACTTTTAGACTGACTAACGTGCCACCTTTGTTTATGTCCATTATTGGAACATTGATGGTGACAAGCAACCTCTGTCACAGCAGCAATGCAGGAGTCACGTGGCCTTCAGATTAGCTCAAGAACAGCGCGTAGAGAGCTTCATGGAATGGGTTTCCATGGCTGAGCAGCTGCATCCAAGCCTTATACCACCAAGCACAAAGCAAAGTGTCGGATGCGGTGGTGTAAAGCACGCTGCCACTGAACTCTAGAGCAGTGGAGACGTGTTCTCCGGAGTGATGAATCACACTTCTCCATCTGGCAATCCAGTGGATGAGTCTGGGTTTGGCGGTTGCCAGGAGAACAGTACTTGTCTGACTGCATTGTGCCAAGTGTAAAGTTCGGTGGTGGGGGGATTATGGTGTGGGGTTGTGGTGGGCTACAAAGTCTGCAAAGGGTGGGCCAACATCATATTAAACCCTATGGATTTAAAATGGGATGCCACTCAAAGACATATCCATGTGAAGGGAGACGAGCAAACACTTTTGGCAATATAGTGCAGTTTGGACACGCAGTAAAATTCAAATATTTTAGGATAATATGTGTCTAACTCTAAGAAAGATGCTAGGTCCTGAAATGCCTGTAGATGTTATGGTATTTTACCTTGGAGTAATTACAGAGGATGAAATAACCGGAGCCCAATTCCTTGTATGTGTACACACGCTTGGTCAATAAAGCTGATTCTGATGTTAATAAAATATTGCTCATTGCTGGTGAAAAAAAGCTATCACAAAGAACTGGTGTAAGCCTGACCATCCAAGTCCTGAACAATGGATGGACACTGTGAGGAAAATCTTCACAATTTTAACCGTGTATCTGCTGCTGCCAGTGCTGCCCTTCTGAGATTAAGAGCATCTCACCAGTTTTTCACCGGCCTCAATGACTCTGACTTTTACAGCCCAAGTTGTTGAGGCCAGACTGGAGGAGGAATATTGCATACACATTTTATGAACAGAGCACACACTGTGTCTACAAAACTGCTCACATTTCTCAACATACTGGACTCGTCCTCAAGGTTTTTAACACAGAGATAAAAACGTTACACTTGTGCTGCTAAAACGTCCCTGACAACATACACTGGATACAACTCTAAGACACGGAGACTACTTCTACGTGGGAAACAGTCCCAGGCCTGCATGCACTGCATAAGCAAACACGCAGACAGTGCACAGTACCTGTGTCCGAGACATTCGCCTTCTTCTTCTGCACCAAGCCAAACACAGCAGAGCAGGGACACAGAAAAAGCAGATTAGAAGAGAAGAGAGAGGGGACAATAAGGGGAATAAAGATTTAGAGGCAGTGGGAAGAGGCACACATAAGCATATACACACACACACACACACACACACACACACACACACACACTGAATAGAGGAGTCGAGAGGAGGCAGCAAAGAGGCCAGTGCATTTTAATCCCTTTCACAAGAGAGAGAGGAAGAGATAAAAGGGGGGATGGATTGAAAGGAGAGAAAGCCAGCAATAAGCCATAAGCATGACCATACACACGAAGGCAGCAATAACTACACTGGAGGGGGGGGGGGGGCGAGGGGGGGCTGTCAGTGTGCGCATGTGCTGCAAGAACCCTCAACCATCCCCAATTCTTCTGCATCAGCGTGGCAGGATTTTCCAAATGATTTCATTTGGAAGGTTTGAACAGCAGTGCGGCAAACGATACAAGGCAAGTAAAAACAAATGAAGAGTGGATTTTAAAGGTTTTTTTTCTGTGTGTATGAATGTGAGCGTTACCTCTATGTAGGACAGTATGTCTGTGGTGAAGAGTGTGTGGCAGAATTGGGAAACAGGTCTGGACTTCCGAACACGCACTGACCGAGCACATTGCGTTCTGGGAAATATAATAGATAAAATGCATGATCCCATAATGACACTCAAGATCTAATATTGTTGATAACTGCAATGTTCAGTTAAGTGTCCCCCCCCACCCCCTCTAGAAATAGATCTGTATACATTACTGAAAAAGCAATTTTGGTTTAAATTTAGCCCATGACTGTCCTCTTCTCCATGTCCTCTGTACTCTCTCCATTTCAGTCACACTGATTTATTCTCATCAGCGTAAAAACAATGTTTACCTGGAAGGGTCACTGTCAACGGCCTCGGCTGGAAGACACAATAAACGTGAAAAAGTGTGTCAGTTTGCAAAGAATGCGCAGCAGTATTAAAGGGGAACTCCACTGATTTTTCACAGTGAAGTGCGTATGTTTGCTGCCCCATATGGGACTGTGTATAATCTAATAAATGTGCCATTTAAGGCCGCATCAGAGGGGAGCAGAAAATTGCAAGACGATAATGAAAATAAAATCCTGAGTGTGTGGAGTTAGAAAGATTTAAGCTCAGCAAACCTCAGCAGCATATTGTTTAAAGACCGACTGGCAGATTTATACTTATCCTTGGATGACTGTAACGTTAATACATGATTTGGGGTAGGCTGCACTTATTTTAGATGGGCACTGGGGCTGAAAAATGAAGGCAAAAACATTTTAAAAACTTAACTCAAGTGACTAGGCATGGACTCCAAAAAAAGAGTCCATGTCTATTGACTACCATATCAAAATGTCCAAATTGAAGAAGGAAACATAAAACGGCGTGGCCTTTGATTGACAGGTGACAGCTGTATCTGATAGTTGTCTGCCAGGCCTCACCTGTGCTAATCTGAATCACTGAACTGAACCTCGACTTTGTTTGTGGTATTGGCGAATTTTGGAGCCTTTTGTGGTCCAGCGTCTCTGAGAGGATTTTTCTCAAGTTTTACTGAGTGAAATATTTGTATTTTATTAGTCTGTCACTTAGCACTTGAATAGTAAGGAATCTGTGTCTGTGTGTTGCACCTAGCGTATGGATGCAACACACTAGCAAAGTTTGCTAGCATTAGCTGACAACTTGACACTCTACCCTCTGGTCTAAATACGTTCACTTCTGGCTTGAGGCCAAAAAAACCCCCAAAACAAAACAAAAATACAAAAAAAAAAAACATATGGTGGCCAGAATACTAAATGAATGATGAGATCATGGCTATGTCCATCTTTTGTATACAGTCTATGACTTTAGAGAGGATGATTACATCCCTGGTGATATGAAGGTGTTCTGTTACAGAGCTCAGTGCTGCGCACACTGCTGCTACAGTAACCACCATCAGAATCTGAGGCTACTGTTGTTACACTATTGTTAAACTTGTCCAACTGTTGTTGGACTGTGCTGCCTTTTTTTTTCAACCAAGTTGTGTGTTTTGAGGCAGCCAGAAACTGGACTCTAAATGTTACTGTGTGCATGCATAGACATGTTTTTTTCCACCCAGGATATAATTTCTGTTTTATTTTCTTACAGATTATTTTCACTGGGGTCACAAAACCTGCAAGTTGCTCATTAACCCCACAGTCAAATAAATCTTCAACTAAACCGTTGGTGGCCAAGTGGGATTGTTGGTAATGTATGTGCATATTTTGTAGATATGATCAATGTCAACACTGGAGCAAACTGCATTTAATCCAACATCCTTGTACCTTTCTGTATGGCATCATGTAGAAGATCATGTTTGGCTTGAAGTTTGGAGGCCAGAGAGCTGCTGGTAAGGAACTCTTTCACTTTCTAAGACAAAAAAAAAAGAAGAAAAAAAGAAATATTAAATAAAACAAAAACAGTCAAACATTTTAATCTATGTTTGAATTGAATAATATTCAATTAGACATAATTTGATAATGATATGTTAATCGTGCCTTTGGCCCTTCATTAACTTACTGTAAAGTAGTAGGTCTCTGTCTCTTGTTGATTGGCTCGACGCTTGGCAAGGGTAAGTTTTGGTAGGGTGCCTCCTCCAGGTGGCTCGTGTGATAGGCTGCTGGGCACGTCAGGGGAGGGGTTAGAGTCGCTGTCACACATGTTATCCAGAAGGGCTGCGAGTGTGGCTTTGAGCGTTTTACTGATCTGAGAAAGGGAAAGAAATTGATTGATTTGTTAATTTAGCTAATTAACGTTCAAGGTTTAGGGTTGACGTTGTAAAGCTGCACACTAACTAATCCAGAGACAGACAGAAAAGGGCAGTTTGATCATTGTGGGAACAGGCAGAGAACAATTAGCTGACCTCCTCTGTTTCCAAAGTAACAGCAGCAAGGCGAGACTGAAGCTGCTGGAATCTGGTCTCCAACTCGTACCTCACCTGGCTCTCCGCACTGACCTCACACACCTGAAAAAAGCCAAAGTGCTGTTATAGTAAAGTCAGTGAACAGGTGTGTGAAGTTTGATGGGTCTAGCACATCTGTGGTGTGAATTTGAACATCCTAGGTTGCATCATTCTTGAGTTACGGCCAACATTAAAGTTTTTGTGGAACAGCCGAGCTAAAAATGGATGTGATTTGCAGTTTGCTAAAACCCATCACTCTTCGCTGCTTTTGCCATGCCTGCCAAGCTTTCAGGTATAGTTTCAGGATTTATTTAATTCAACTTTGGACCTCGGTGTTTAAGTGAATGGGTAGCCGATACGGGTCTTCACAATTCATAGCAAAAATAACAGATAGGGTACGGGTTTTATTTCCTTAATTTATTCACGTGTGTGTACCTGCTTGTAATAATTTGAAGTGGAGTATTAAAAACACTAATGTCTGTCATTAGAAGGCCCGGCCCAAATTATCCTGCCCTATCCAAAATCAATCAATTTTGACGAGATCCCTGATATCACTGGCTGAAATGCAGCTCCAAACATGACAGCGCCTCTACCGTGTTTTCAAATACAGATGAACAGATATTGCAGGCCTGTCACTTCTTCAGTTTCCTAAACAATTTTAAGGTCACACTGCACACCATGCTCAGATTTGCCATGTTTTTGACTAATAGCTCTTTGGGAATCACCTTGTTGGAGCAAAAATGTTATTGGGATCAACAACAACAACAAATGGGAACAAATATTTTCCACCAAGCTATAAATGGCAAAGGGCCTAAAGATACCATGTCAAATTGGTTCTTCCTTAAGTTTTCATGTGTAGACTAAACACTGGTTCATCCCTTGAGTTAGGTTCTTTTTTTTAATGCTCGAATGAGTCGTAGGTCAGTGTTAAGTGGCTTAACAACCAAACAAACAAAAAACATTCCTCTGAAAATGATCAGGTACAAGGACTGGCCTGAAAATGAGAAAAAAAGCAGCCAATGTCCAAAGAAAAACTCTGAAAGACCTTCAGCAAGCCTTGAGAACTATTGCTCAAGAACACTTTAAAAAAAAAAAAACGTTAAATATAAATAAATGAGGAACGGCTCAAGACTTTTGCACAATACTGTACGTATCTCCAAATAAATGTATTTAGTTAGTTTTTTAAACATTATATATTTTTTCTATTTTCTGTCACTTTTAGGCCCCCGTAAGCTTCACCACGCAGAATTTGCTTCAACACTTGATGCGTCAGCCATGCCGTGTAATAGAAATCGTAGATATTATATATGGTAACAGGTAACTTAAGTAACGTAGGCACATAGTAATCAGCATTGCATATCTAAGAATCCTTCACAGTGGGTACTATTCTGTACTATCTATCCAAAAGTAACCTTTCAGCTTGGTCATATGGGTCTACCAGAAGTACAGTAGCTTCACCTGGTCTCCTTCATGTGGATGGTAGTTGAATCTGAATGGAAGGCAAAAGGCGGCGTCGTGCTGCTGCAGCAATGCATCTCTGTCTCCACTCTGGTCCAGGGATGTCACTGCAGCCTCCAACTGCTTTAGCCCCGTCTCTTCTGTCTTCTGAATGCGCCACCTACTGGCCAGGTAGCATTTCATCACTCTCTCCACAGACAGATGGAAACCAAGGTCGCAGCACTGCCAGGACAGACAGAGAGGAAACCAAGGGTGTAAGAATGGCATGAGAAAGTGTGGATAGAAGGAAGGATGGAGAGAACAGTGAAAGGCAACGACAAAGGCTGACAAAGTTGTGGCAGCTTGTTTATTTTATCATCAGTGATGTCTCTAATTTATTATTCTTCAGAAAGAAAATCAAAAAGGGTGAACGGTATCATAAATGCATATAAATATAATCACGCAGCACAAACTGCATGTTTCTTACATCAATGAGGGTGCTGACATCCTGCAGGTAGTACTTGTTCATGGCTGCATTTGATGCTGCTAGATTCAGCAAGTAGTCATTACGTGCCTTGGTACACTTCAGCTGGGTCTCCTGCACTCTGCCATGCCTCTGCGTGTGTGCACGCACACACACACAAAGTAAGAGGGGAAAAAAGCGTGCATAACAATTCAAAACCATATGTACTGAAACATACATACGCATTCATGTACATTATAGAAGTGTATACCACCTGAACACAGGAAGTGGTGCGTTTTTGTGAAAAACAAAGACTTTCTGTGGCCTGCTCTCTCTCTCACACACACAGAAACACACACTCACCTTCTCCATTAATCGTTCCATCTTCTTAACAGAACTCCGCCTCTGCCCTACCAACTGGCCCGGGCCGAGTTCGGCTGACTTGCCGGTCTGTCTCTCCTCCAGCCGCTCGGCATCCTTCAGTTTCCCCTCTGCTATCAGGCATTCTATGTGGTACTGGTTATATGTCTTCAGGGCCTTCAAGCAACAGCACAAACCTCATGTCAGCATTGTCAGTGTCAGCGGCTGTAGTATGTTGCGTTGTGTTACGTGCGTTTGCGTTGAATGCTGGGCACTCACCGTCTGCAGTTCAGTGGTGACCTTCAGCAGCTCATCCTGCATCTGGATTCCAACTTCTTTGCTCTGCAATATGCAAAAAAAAAAAAATGCTAGGCAAACATATATATTGCACATGTGCCTCTTAATATAATAGGTATGAAGGCCTGTTACTCTAAGTCTCCTCTGCATGGCAGAGTGCAGGTCAGAGTCCTGGAATTAGCTAAATGCCAGGATTACGGCAGCGTTGGGCTGAAGGGGTTAAAACAAGGAACCCTATAAATGTAGATCTTTAAGAATTTAGGACTTCAGAACTTGGCAACATTAAAACCTGGAAGTTTATTAAATAAGACATAGTTCGCCTTTCTTGGTCCAATTATCTTTTCATTTTCTAATAATTACAAAGCATAGATGGCACCACTGATTGTTAAAACACTGGCACACTGTGACCCAGAGCACTCCAGTATATGCTTAGGCCCTGGGTTTTCATAAGCTATGTCAGGCTACCTCTGAACTGTGCCAATATAAATGCTGAAAAGGGACAAAATTACTACTGAATAGTTTTTTAGAACTCCTGTCTATTCAAAATGCAAGGATCACACCACTGCAGCATGAACGCAGCAGAGACTTGGACTCGGAAACAGGGTCGACGCGTGATCACAGACATGTGGGAGGCACCTTGTCTCTTGATTCTAGGCATGAAAGGAACCAGACATTCTCAGAATGCCAAATCTTCCTTTATTAATAACTAACAAACTAATAACTACACAACAATAATATTCCACCACTTTACAACTGTATTGTACACCTGCTTTGCAAGAACTTTATTTCTTTGGTAGAAAACTTTTAACTTGGCTAATGCGATGTTGTTTTATAACTGCATGGTATTCATCTGATCTGCAGCCGTAATTCATTTAATATAGTGCTGAAAGTGATATTAGAAAACCTAAAAGGGTTGCTCTGCCTGGCGTCGGGCCAGACAAAACCTCTTAGCTGCTCTGACATGTCTGTAGTGGCTTAATTAAGATTCTGCTCACACTTCAGCCACAAGAAGGAACAGAGAGCATGTCTGACAACCAGTAATTTGAACAAGATGAGTCTGTGTACTTTTTTTTTTTTTTTTTTTAAAGTGAATGAGGCTGAAGATGGCCCCATGTTACCAGGACAAATACACAAAATGGAATTTATAAGAAGCCTGTCATTGTATTCGGTGTGTGTCGACCTTGTGAGTTCATCTCTGGGAGTCTGGCCGCTTTTCAAGGAGTCATTTCAGAGTTGTGCTGTATTACCAAGTTAATCTGGCACCACTGACAACTGCAGTTTTCAGGAAGTCATGCAGGTTTCTTCACACAGGAGACTGAATGTAGTGACTCAGTTCTTTACTTGTGTAATTTGATGATGTGGGGTGGCGATCGTTTATTGCAAAGGGCTGAAAAATGAGTAAAATTATCTTTACATGACGGTTTCCGGTTTCCTCCCACAGTCCAAAGACATGCAGTTACTGGGGTTGGGTTAATTGGTCACTCTAAATTTCATAGGTGTGAATGTGAGTGTGAATGGTTGTCTGTCTCTCTGTGTTGGCCCTGCGACAGGGTGTACCCTGCCTCCTGCCCTGTGTCAGCTGGGATAGGCTCCAGAGCCCCCCCCCCCCCCCCCCCGCGGCCCTGAACAGGATAAGCGGAGGAGAATGGATGGATGGACGGGATCTTCACATGACTTAAAAATCTAATTTTGAATACACTAGTACAGAAAAATCTTGATTTCTTACAACCTTATTTTTATGGTTTTGGATTAATCTACAACACAGAGCTCTACAACTGTGCATTATAGATGACCTTCAAAATAAAACTCAATGTAAAAGCCAGGATCTGGTTGGATTTCTTTTTTTGTAGCCTGGAGTAGGAGGACTGTGATGGCTACCTCACTTCCTGGACATTTCGCTTTAAGCACGTCTCTGCTTTTCATTCGTGTGCCCTTACACTAAACTGTCCTCTCACCCTTTTGTGCAGGCGGTGTGTGTCCTCTGTACTGTACGTCAGCCTCTGTGTGAGCGCGTTGCAGCAGGTGTCGCCCAGTGCTGCATGTTCCCGGCTCTCCAGACGGGTCTGAGTCAGCAAAACAGACCAGACCTGACACACGGACTGTCCCCACTGCTCCTTCCTGCACAGTAACAGACATGCGCCCCAAGATTATGGCACTATAACACACGCTGGACCAACAATAGGAAGAGAAAGGACACAAATGTATGCACACACAATGCATACGGCCTTACTTTTTTGTTTTGTGGGTAAATCTCTCTGTGAGTTTGTCAAGGGCTCGCGCATATTCAGACTCGATGTCACCCCGACGGCGGAGAAACTCAGACAGGTCTGAGAGCTGCTGCTGTTTCACCTCCACCTGAGAGTCTAAAATCTTGATCTGGTCTGTCAGCTGGGCCCGCAGGTCTGGGATGTGAGGGAGATGGAGACAGGGAGACAAAGAATAGATCAGACACTGAAGCAAATACATGCTTATAAACTTCGCCACACAGACAGAACAATGAGAACAAACACGCACAAGCTGAATGTAATTACCTGCACAGCCAGCGCATGAAACATGTAGCAAATCTCTCGCTGTATCGCTAAATAAAGGTTTACAAATGAACACACTTTGCACACATACAGTGAGGATAAACTGTTGCTTCTTAATGTCAAATAACTGAAGCAAAATTGGGGGAAAAACATTAAAAAGAAACTATTACATCAACTATAGTGCTCTATATTAGCTTTGCATGAGTAACAGTTATATAAATGATCCTTATTTATTTATTAACCTGCACAAACTGACCAGATTATTTAAAAGTTGAGCCAAAATCAGAGAATTATTGCAGAACATAATGCTTGATAATTATTTTATCTTTATCTCTTTGGTTAATTGCACCGCCCTATTAGGCACATCTGTCTTCACTGCCATTATAAACAATGAGTTTTTGGCTTACATATATTATTGGTATATACACTCAACAGTTACTTTATCGGGGGCAACTGTTCAACTGCTTGGTTACGCAAATTTCTAATCAGCCACTCACAAGGAGGAAACTCAGTGCATTGAGACATGTAGACATAGACACGGCAACTTGCTGAAGTTCAAGCCATGCGTCAGCAAGAAGAAGAAGTAGTCTGAACGTGGCATGGTTTTTAGTGCCAGACGGGCTGCTCTGAGTAATTCAGAAACTACTGATGTGCAGAGACTTTCCCGCACAGCCATCTCTAGGCTTTACAGGTCCAAAAAAGGAAAACATCCAATGAGCAGCAGTTCTCTGGGTGAAAATGCCTTGTTGATAGCAGAGGTCAGAGGAAAATGGCCGGACTGTGTCGAGTTGATAGGATGACACAAGGCGGGATGAATCGAGGCTGGTAGCGGTGTAAGGGTGCAGGGCAGTGGTTCCCAAAGTTATGAGAGCTGCGGCTGAATTTCTGCTATTACTGCAGCCCGGGAACCACTGGTGGATATTTTCTTGGCACACTTTGAGCCCCTTAGTACCACAACTCATTTAAACACCACAGCCTACCTGCAGACCACCTCCATCCCTTTATGGCCGCAGTGTACCCATCTTCTGACGGCTGCTCCCAGCAGGATAACGGATCATGTCACAAAGCTCAGATCATCTCAAACTGGTTTCTTGAACATGACAACGAATGCACTGTACTCAAATGACCTCCACAGTCAGTGGATCTCAGTCCAATAGGGCTCCTTTGGGATCCACCACCGGTTAATGAAAAATAAGGAATAGATCTCCTTGTGAGATGTGAGAAAAACATTTTTTTCCCTGAGCATAATATAAATTAACAAGGCAATGCTGTCAGTTAGTGAGGAACACAATGATTTTCACATCTTCAAAGCTACTTTAAAAAAAACAAAACGCAAGGGATTAAAGATCAAACCAGTTTTTTCAACCTTTTTTGGCTTGTCATGTTTTAGATGAATGTTATATGAAGTTTTAATAGGTGTTCCTGCAGTGGCCAGTGAGCTTTGTAATTTTTCTTTTAAACACTCTTTGTACGTTTTGCTGATAGCACTTTTGTATATTTGAATCAAGATTTTCAAAACAGGAATTTTAATTGGAACAGATCCGAGTCCTTCTACCACCACCACTGGTTTCTTCTGTTTACTTCTTTCACAAGTTGTATATTATTGATTACTTAACAAGAAAACTTAGGACAGAGGCAAAAAATGCTGACATTTATCCTTAAGCAGGGGGAAAAGCTGACGTTTTCACAGATACCAATGACAGAGGATTACAGTGTGTATAAACAATAATTCTCTCCTCTCAGGTGATTTATGATGCTGTTTGGCTGCCTCTGCTTGACAGAGCACAGCATTAACACTTGTAGCTCACTTGTTGTAATCAAAACTTTATATATTACACACAAGCTGTATGTAAACACAGCTAAACCAACAGCACAGCAACCCAGCGCTGCTGCTCTGAAAAGACAAATGCAAACATTCTCTTAGAAAACCACCTTTGCTTTGCTCCCTCACCTCTCTCGTGGCTCTCCCTTTTCCTCACTCATCCCCCCACTCCGCCCACTCCTTCTTTCCCCTCTTTACTCTTTTTCCTCTGTCTTTGTGTGAGTACACAGCCCCGGGCTGACTGTATGTGAGGAGACAGCATCACTAATACTAGCTATAAATACACCCTTGTAGTACAGTACAGAGAGCCAGCCAGCCACGGCATCAAGCCTCCAAATCACGACACACACGCACATGCTGCTGTTATGAGAAAACCTCGTTACGCTAATGCTGGTCATGTCTTTTCACTTTAACAAAAATGATTTCCCCCTTTCTAGGCAAGATTTTCCCCCCTTTACTCTGCAGGGAGCATAGGTTCGAGTACGCACACGTATGTTCAGACAGACGATAGTGTGTGTGTCTGTGTGTGTGAGGGGATGACTGCGCAGTGCAAGTGCACACATTCATGCATGAATGCACATGTGCTGTCTTGTATCCAGTCATGCATGCAGGTAAACGCACATGCACAACAGAAGTGCAATAAAGGGTAGAGACACACACACGGAGACGAGCACATGCATACAGACAGCAGCTCACCTTTCATCTGCGATTCATACTCGGCCAGGCTCCCCTTCTCCCGCCTCAGCTTTCCATGTGAAGTCATCATCTTTGATCCCCCGACTCTCGTCTGTCACTGAGACCTTCCTTCCCGATGGCTTCTCGTAGCCTTGCGGTCCTCCCCCTTCCGAAACCTCTCAGCCTCAGCTCCTGCTCTTGCTCAGTTCTCTGTGACCTTTCACCCCTGACCCCTTGGCCTCACTGCTCTACAGCTGGGTGCAGTGTATCGGCATCAGTGTCGACTGGCGGGGATGTGAGTCGGGTCGATGTATCCATGGAATCCCCGGGGTTTCCGATGTGAACGCTGATCCATAGGTGAGCTGGCCTGAGCAGCAGGCGGGGGGGAAAAAGAAAGAGAGGAGCACGGTGAGAGTGGATACGGATGACAAGAAGGCAGATTTACTGAGACCGGAATGAGAGAGTGAACGAATTAGAGGAAGAGGACACATGAGGGCAGGGTGACAAGAAAGAAAGGGACAGTGACACCAGAGAAGGGAGATTTAATAGGAGGGGTGGTGAGACAGGGGCAGAGTGTAGAATGGACAGTAAGAGGGCAGAGTGATGGGGATGAGAGGGAGGAAGGACGGGGGATGGGAAGATGAGAGGTGATGAGTAACAGCAATAATGAAGGACAGTCGTTGCCTCGAGGTTGCTGGTTGGGGATGTCCGTGAAGGTAATAGTCAAGCAAATGTCTCTAGAGATTCAGTGTTTTTTTTTTTCTTTTACAGAAGTGCATGAATGTAAACGCTGGTTAGAGAACAACCACACGCTGGTCTACTTTTTAAAATCACTTGTGGTTTGTTGGTGTATTAACGACATGGTTGGTTTGATGGTTGTTTGGTGTTAAAAGGTGACCCCACTAAGGTGTAATGTGTGCACTACTCAAACTGGAATAAATGAGAACCATCCGCCAAAAGTAAATATGCTAAAATATGAGATCCCTTAATTCAGCTCCACAACTTATAATATAAATGTCATAATACCCACCTATGGCCATCAATGAAACTAAGGGGCAACCTCTGGGAATGAAAAAGGATGGCAACACAGAAGAACAAAAAACTGCAGTTCCTTGAATGGCCACTGGAGGCGGACTCCAGCAGTGAGGCAATTCCCATAAATGCTAAAACGCCCAAATTTACAGCAGAAATAAATACGCTTACAGACTGGTGCAAAAGCAGTTTTGGTCTCTGTAGCTAATTCTCCCCTTCATGACCACTGGATGTTTTTTTTTTTTTTTAAGTAATCTGTTTAAATTGACTCTGCAGTCCTGTGAAAAACTAAGATAATCAAATATACCTGATAAACTGATCAGCAGCCGCTGTGAGCATCTGTATGAAAACAGGCGTGTGTTTGCACAGCCAGGCTTTCCTTGTGTTAGCTGGCTTGACAAAACCTAAAACCCCAGTCGGAGATCCCTCTGAGTACCACGTTCTCCAATCAGACACTCTTCAAGTGATGATGATGAAAATGGTGATTAAAAATATAAAAATATCACAGTGAAACACAATATTGTTGCAAATAAGACAAGAGACTAATGCTGCGGAAAATCGTTAGGCTTTATCACAGAGAGCATGAAATAAACATTTTAACTTATTTTAATTATAAATGTATAAATCATTACTGTATTTATATATTCATAAATAACCTGCTCCAGACCAGGTTATGTGTTCAGCAGAAGTTACCATAGTGATTTAGGTAAAGAGAGAGCCACTTTTGTGGCACAGAAAACTCTGACTTTAAGCTGGACATAGCTCGCCAACCCAGTCTCGCGCTGCAGTACACCCCTCTGGGCACCTTGCAGTCAACTATGAACTCCTCTGTATACCGAAGTATTCAAGAGTCAAATGTGAGGCCATCTGTTCGACAGCTAAAGCTGGGCTGAAATTGGGTCATGCAACAGGACAATGATCGCAGCAAATCTATAACAGAATGTTTGAAAGAGAAACTAATAAAGGGGCTGCCATCCTGGTCAGTGGCGTCTCAGAAACAACAGGTAACTGCAGCTTAACCTACTAACATTTCTGATGCCTACGAGCCAGAGCAGCAACATGTCTAGTCATGCACATCCCCCATTCCCCATTCTAAATATAGTTACTTCTTCCTCCAGCACACCAAGATGGCAGCCTGACTTTGGGGTTTCGTAAAGGAATTCACAAAACTACTGGTGAAGTTACAGTAGCTGCATCCCTCATGTATATGCAGTCTATGGCTGCAAATGATGGCTGCAAATGTCCATTCCCCACTGTCAGTATATTCAGTTCGTGGGTGGCCTCTTCATTGGTTGAACCTTATAAAATGGCACTAGGCTGGATTTTAACCTCCAATGTATAAAAAGACTGTATAATAATGTACGAGATATTTTACAATAGAATTGGTTATCTTTTGTTTTATGCTCTTGAGTGCTGTGAAGGTTCAAAATATTTTAATTTGAACCAAAAATATACTTCGCGTTTACCTAGACATAAAGAGATGAGAACAAATTAGGAAAGAGACTGTGAGGAAATAACATAAGCTGTGAATAAAGACAGTTTTCTTACTCATATCTTATTTTTTACGTCAACACACTGGCAAGGAAGTACACACACACACCCATACATACAGAAGCAACTTCACCCCCCACATCCTGTCAGTTTCTCAACAGGTTTCAGAACTCAGCAGAGAATACCAAAAATCTTTCAGTGGAAAATGTTCCTCAATCAGCCGCAAGCAATCATTTGTGTTCAGTTCACAAAAGTAACCGAAGTGAAAAGTGACAGTGTGGTGAAAAGTAGTTCCATTTATACTGAATTATGAACATTGTTGATGTAGAAACATTGTAGCAGCATGGCACACTCAGGAGGAGAAAAGTAAACATGGAAATTGGCCTGACATCTCTATCAGCGCTTTGAGTGCTCAAAGTAGAGTAGAAAAGCGCTATATAAGAACTAGTCCATTTACCATTATAATAAATGCTATCATTACAAAAGCCAGTCACTTTTGTCTTAAATGCTGTTAAACCTGTGCTTTCATTTCCACTTCCAAAACTGAATGTCATCCAGACACAGCTCAGTGATGGTTTCAAGCAAGTAGAGAGTAAATCTGGAAGCACAGCGAGCGAATGAGGGGAGAAAATCCGCAAATGAGACTCCAAGAGTCCCGAGACCTCTGGAGGCACTGGAGGCCTTCATCAGCGTGCGACCTTAATCTGCACAGAACAAAGCCACTGTAAATGATCTGAGAAGGAGAGAGGAGGGGATGTGAGAGATTCGGCAAAAGACGAGGGAACGCAGTGGGGGGTGGGGGGATGGGGGCGTCGGCAAAAAAGGGGCAGCCAGGACAGAGAGAGAGGGGTTATTGGGGAGCAGTGTTCCATACTTAAAGTCAAGGTCACTGAATGAAAGAGGTCACGTGGTGCATGTGGTGAATATAAAGCAGACGAATCACAAGACAGGATAAATGTGGTGGAGTGTGTTAGATCCTTATTGCTATCAAGGGGGTTTCCTGCTGATTTCAGCTAAAGAAAAAAAAAGGAACAGTAAGCAGAATCAATACAAGGATGATGTTGTGTTAGATGTTATGGCTGATACTACATGGGGATTTCCTGATGCTGCTGCGAGCCAGCAATGATCTACTATGTTTGCCGCGTTACTGTGCAGAAGGTTTTGTTGTGCTATTTACTTTTTTTCAGAAATCTATGGTAATTCAGAGAATTCTCACAGCTGGCCGAGAAGAAAATGACCCAAAAACTCCCTGAACCCGAGACAAAGCCAAACCATTGCTATGCAGTGTAAAAAAAAAAGAAAAAGAAAAAAAGTCATAAAAATCAAGGAAGGAAACACATGGGTGTCAGCAGGAGTCTCAGCCAGATGATCTAACTTCCCAAAAAGCTGACTTTTGGGAAATATTAGCCTTCCGCTCAATAATAACGGCAGACACAGGTGCAGACACAAGTATCGTCCTCACCACAGATCATCACCGAAATGTTAAAAGGATGCAAAAGTGTGCCAGACATGATCATATGCTAATGAATGCTACAGCTGTGCACTGACTGATGTGAAAGCACAAGTCAGAGTCAGGTGCGACAGTGATCAATTGACAGGCTGATTGGAGAGGCTCTTGTAGACGCAGTCAGGACCTGCAACAGGATGGAATTTGTTCTAATTTATGCTGCAGGAGGAGCTGGTTGACAAAAATGTCAAGTTAAATGGCTTAAAAAATATATATATAATGTACAACTAAAAATAAGCATGGATTCCTAGTGCGTCTGGCATACTATCTCATTGATATAACATACAGAATGTGCACAAATGAGCAACAATCTGGGCCTATGGATGGAAAAATACAGCTTTGTTATGTATTTTTAACCATATATTTGAATGTACATACAGTCTCTTCCAGCCATAGCAAGGTAACCCACATGAAGGGTCACTCCTTTAATTTTAAGCATCAAGTTCTGTATATTCATCATGAGAGGTACTTGCCATGATTAGCTCATGATCACAAATGTTTAATGTGTTCTGTGGAGGAAACCCTGATGATATAATCAGTTATCCAAAGAGAAAGCGCATGTCACACATTGTGGGTGTGAAATGTGAAAAAATAAACTTTGGTGTGCAGCAGGCGGAAAGGGACTGAATAAAACCCGCTGTCCAGTGGCATTATGGTTCATGAAGAGCTTCCATATTACAAACTGAATGTCTGGATATTTTAAAGTCTGCTACTTCCATTTTGACCACCGCTACTAAAAATCTGTATATTTTGAGTTTCGTTTTTACAAAAGCATCACACAACTTTCTGTAGCAGCTCTTCAAGGTGAGTCCTTGCAACTTTTATGCATTTTCACCCCCGTGACTACATATTGCAACTAGAAGTTGATATCATACATGCTAAAAGCAAACAGCAACTTCCACAGCTTTTAAACTCAAGTGCCAAAGTGCTGAAAACTGCAGTTTCTCTACCACTCTACTCACTCCAAAAGTGAGTCAGTTCCCACAGACTCCAATAATAAAATACCCAACTTTACAGCATTAAAAAGCACGTTTACAGCCTGGTACAAAAAACAGTTTTGTATCCATGGTTTGATTCCCCTCCATACCTTTGTTATGAAGGGGTCATTAGAAACATGGCTCCTTTTGTCTCTAAGCAGAATCAAAAGGATCTACAACCAATTCTGTTTACACGATACATGCTTCCCTTAGGCAGTATTATTAGAAAGCATTGCACACATTTTCACTGTTATGCAGATGATACCCAGCTTTATCGCTTTATCTATCCATGAAGCCAGATGACATTCATCAATTAGTTAAACTGCAGGAAGACATAAAGACATGGATGGCCTCTAATTTCCTGCTTCTAAATTCAGATAAAACTAAAGTTATCGTACTCGGCTCCACAAACCTTAGAAACAGATACTTTCTCTGGATGGCACTACCTTAGCCTCCAGTAACACTGTGAGGAATCTGGGAGTCATTTTTGACCAGGATATGTCCTTCAATGCACATATTAAACAAATCTGTAGGACTGCTTTCTTGCATTTGCACAATATCTCCAAAATAAAAACATCCTGTCTCAGGTGAAAGGGAGTTTTTCCTTCCCGCTGTTGCCAAGTGCTTGCTCATAGGGGCCATTTTGATTGTTGTTTTTTTCTGTAATTAATGTAGGGTCTTAACCTTACAATATAAAAGAGCCTTGAGGTGACAGTTTGTTGTCATTTGGTGCTATATAAATCAAATTAAAGAAAGTAAAAGAAAAAGGTGTGCTGACAGAAATGCAAGACTTGACCTCAGCAAATTCTAACTGAAATGAATGTCTCAACCATGTTTCTGCTGTCTGTGCCTTTTGGGACATTTGTAATGTAATCGTCTAACAAATAATATATCCTGCTCAAGAAGTTTGTGCTTCAGTTTTGGTGAGTGAAATCCTAGTGTTTTAGTCTGTTACATGGCATTAATTAACAGGCATACAACCACACAGTCCATTGATGCAGTTTACTGACTAAGCTTGCTAGTGATAACTGATAACTTGCACTTCACACTCTCTTCCTAATATGGTCACATCTGACTACAATACCCCCACCAAAAATACAGCGGAAATGCTAAAATGCTGATGTTGAGGTTTCATAATGAGGAGTCTAAAACCAGTGAGTGATGTCACTCCGGCTACATCCATCTTTGATATACAGTCTTTGGCTTAAACTACGAAAGAACATTATTCTCTAAGAAAAGCACGAGTGAATGGCTGAATGTGACTTGTAGTGTAAAACGCTTTGAGTCATCAATTTGACTTGAAAAGTGTTTCCTATGAAACCACTTTCAACTGCTGGAAATTACCTTATCTGTCAGCCAACTGGCTACATGACTGCAATTCTGAAAGTGTAGCATAAAGCCAACCTGACTGTATCCCAACAACAGGTAGCACAAACTCATACTGACTCCAGCTCCATAACTTATTTAGACTGTGTCATGAGATTTAGGACACTACATTAGGATGCAAAGTAGCCAAAATCCAAATTCATCACGACACTGACAAAGTTTACTTCTTGCCAGAGTTTCTCTACGCTCCAGCATACATCCCTGTGAAGTGCCGCTTGTGCAGAAACTGCCACAGTAAACAGGAAACCATATCATAGCATGCTACCACAGGGTTTTTTTTCCCCCTCTCATACCATCTGTAGAGAATTACTCTGTTACCTGCAAATCTCACCAAAAGTTTTAAGCGGCAGCTTAATCCTGGCTCTCATCGCTGCCAAAACACACACCACAGGGACAGCTAGTTTCAAGGTGGCAGAGGAGAACTGCACGTAATTCATTCCATAAAAGAAAGTATGGCCAGTAGTCACTTAAGTACCATACACAGCAAAAGTATTTACATTTGCAGAAGGGCATACGTTTTTGGCAGTAGCACAGTAACTATATTATACACACGGCAGACCCCTTTTAGATCCTGGCATGGTACCTAATTGCAGAAGCACTGAGGGTAATTTTGCATCAAACAGGGCTACAAAACTGCAGCCAACAGGTACAGAAAGATCTCCACTCATGTGCTGCCACAGCTAACTTTCATGCAGAAGATCATTTACAGGTAATGTTTGTGGAATGCATACCTGTAGATCCCAGCATCGGACAAAACAGAAAAAAAGCAGTGAAATGAAACAGTTGGACAGTGTGAGGGGGTGGAAGGCTGTCAGGCCACATCCGCTCTTCAGGCACAGCTGAAACTGCTTGAGTACGAGCACTGAAACCTTCTATAGCGGTAAATTAATCGGCAGTTTAGGTTTAGTTCTGACATTTTTTACCCTCAGAAAATCTCACTGCTCTGATATGTAACAAGGAACATTTAGACAAATCTTGCACCTAATAACAGTTGTTTTTAGATATGCATACTTAGCAAGTAAATCTGATAAAACAGCTTTTGACCCCACAATCTTTCAGCTAGACCTGCTATTACAAATTTGAACTTATGATAGTAAACTGGCTATAAAGACAGTCCACCTTACCTCGGTCACGTTCGCTTACATAGAATTAATTACTGCATCAAACAGAAAGCGATATTACTGTGAAATGATTCTGCACCCTAAGTACTTTCACTTTGGCTAAAAGGAGTTCTATAAAAATATAAATACTTTACTGTAAATACCTCACGTGTGGTTTCATATTTGGGGGAAAATAGCATGCCTGAGTTCCTGTAATGTCACTTAAATGACCAGCACAGCTCATGGGCAAACAAGAGGGAAGTGGAGTGGGTCAGAATTAGCACCAGGTTATGCATGTGCAAGCACAGCAAACGTACTTGGAGTACACCACTGTCTGTGTAGTTGTTTTGATGAAGTGAAAGCAGGGACGGGTATGTTCCCATCTGGGGTCAGGGATTTACATCTCAGATCAGGTTGGAGTCGCTTCCCTTTCCAACCTGTGAGCTGCATCGCTACGATTTCAATCAATGTGGCGATTTCAAGTGCTGCTGGTGAATCTGGACCTCCTCCTAGGTTTAACTAAATTTAAGCTCATCAAATAAGAAAAATAATACCCTAATCATCTTCCTGCATAAGCTTTTAAGATTGCTATGTCTGCACTCGAGCTGCTCTCTCGCAATACCATCACAATCTTTGTTGTTGCACTGTAAACCAACAGCACAAAGGCAACGCTACTTTGCAGATGCTTCTAAGAAGCTTGTTTATCTGCGTCCTTTATTAACATAATGTTAAATAGCTGTCAGTACCTTATAGGTGACAAACCTAACAGGGGAATTAAGGCTCCACAGCTCTATCAGCACTAGTATTGAGTTATATTTTACAATGGCTGTAAATCACCCCATATGGTCAAGGCACAGTGGCAGGGCTCCACACAATGGCCACATAAACACCTCAGCATAATTACACAAGCATGTAAACACACACTCTCTCTCTCTCTCTCTCTCTCTCACACACACACACACACACACCGAGCATCAACAGTGAAAATGGTGCACACAGTATTACATAATTGATACTCCTAACAGCCAGTAGCTCCATTTGTCCACTTAGAAAGCCCCAAGAGGACACAGTGTCCATTTAAGACACCAAACTATATATAAACACAGACATATTCACTTTAGTCATGCATGCACATGCTCGCACACAGGTTGTTTTTGGATTTATGAGCGGCATGACAGCTGTACATACCTCACTTTGTGGTCCTCTTCTGTCTCTTTATATCTGTTCCTCAGCTCTGCACCTCTCTTCTCATCCTTCGTTCTCTTTCTATCATGCACACACACATACACACAGACTGTTTGAATCTGACAGATTTCTCTCAGCTCAGTACTCTCCTCCCTCTCTCTCTCTATTTCTCAGGGACACACACACACACACACACTCAAAAACAGTCCTCCCTCCCTCCCGCCTTTCTTTCTTCCTTCCCTCTCCTGCCAAATATGCCAAATAGCCTCTCCTCTCACTCGCTCACTCGCACCAGAGCTGCCTCTCTCCTCCTATTCCCTCCCTCTCTCTCTCCGCCACACGAAGCGGTGCAAAAAGCCACGCCCCCATGCTCTCTCCTCTCCTCTGGGCGGCTATAAATACCGCTGCTGCTATGAATATACCGTCTTTCTCCCTCAGCATCCCTCAATCCGGCTCTCTCCCTGCATCCATCCTTCCCCTCATCTACTCTGCACTGCCCCCCCCCCCACGCCATTCTTTTTCTAAATGCTTTCCTAATGACCTTGTATTATTTGCCCTTACAACACATGACAGCATCCTTTTTTTCCCCTTCACCTCACTCTCATGCAACCGTTTACACACACACACACGAAAAGAGCCACAGGATCACATAAAGGCAACCACAGACAGCAGCGTTTGGTACTACCAGTCTCTTCTGCTTCCTGTCTGTTGTGCCGGATGCGGTGCGTATATTTTCCCCCCCTGACAGCTCAGAAAAACACGCTCGGATCGAGAGGCGCGCATCGATAGCAGATCACGCTGTACTCCACTCACAAATTAATTCTACCTTCATCACTAATAGCATTAACACCTGCTGAGAGATGAGTCAGTCTGCGTGAAGTCATGATTAATGGGCAACCCTATAACAATACAATAAGTCTCCATGAAATCGATTAAATTATGAAGCTGAGCACAAGATGAATGAATGAGGGGGACTCTGCATATTTCATCCTTCGGTTCTATCTTCTGATATGAGGATGAATGCAGTGTAGTGAAATGCTACGAATAAATTATGTTTCTGCACCTGCAGAAGTTGACTTGCAAAAAAAATAAATAAAAATAAAAATACAGTAAAGATTGTGCGCTTTCAGTACAGTAGGTATCATGAACATTAAGCAGCATCCTGGCTCTGCTCTTCCTCACTGGCAGCAATATTGTCTGGGAATGAGGTTACTAACATCTGGAGCAGGCGCGTTATGTGCACCGAGGGTGCACTTAAACAGAATCAAATCTTCGCCTGCAGGCTGTATAGTATGTCACGGACGTAATTAATCCTCCACCACCAGCACCACTGTGCTAGAACTTCAAATGAAACCAACCAAAAAAAAAAAAAATGTGAGCAGCACACAGACAAAGAATTCTTTCTGATTAAAAAGGCTGCAGATTTTGCTCATCCTGCTCCATTATCGATACCGGCAGATAAAGAAAACCACAGGATGCTTATGCAATGCCATATAAGGTAACCTTGAATCTCATGTAGCTTCACTGTATGCTGTGTGGCATTTCTGACAGAAGCATGTGAGATAGGCATCAAAACTGCTTCTAGAATAATAGAAATGTCATCTTCACCACCACATAAAAAACATGTGTATATTACAATAATAATTGCTCTTGCATCTTATAATTAGTATCTAAATGTTGCTGTTTGAAAGGAGAGAAATGACAGGAAAGACTCAAAAGTGATGGGCAGTGCAAACAGCTTTATTTCCATTAATTGTAAGGGAGCCGATAATGTTTTGCCCCAAAGTGTTTGGTGCACAGTATGCAATTATGAGTCATCAACTCAGAGTCAGCACGACAGCATGTGTGTGAGTGCGGAGGATTAAGTGTGAGATTGTGCTGCTGAGGGTCAAAACAGAGCACAGGGTTAATTCAGGCAGGCCATGACATCAAGCTCCCTGCACATCAGCTGACCTCAACGCCAGCCCACTGCAGGTGAAGGCCCAGCTGAGACCCATCTACACAGCCAACTGGCAAATCTCAAATAGGGCACACTATTTAAGCTGGTTCAGCCTGCCCACGGTTATTTTGCTCTACAAGCTGCTTTGGAACCCACCTCCCCCTTTCCTCCTTTCATGCTGTGTCTGACTTAATCAGTGTCATATCTGTAGTCCTTAATACCTGACTGCTACGTGCTGCTGGTCTCCCGCCTTTGGTTTGCCATGTATATAGACGGCAGGGAAGTGCCGGAATATAAGTTACAGCAGATGAAATATTTTCACTAGTAGTCCAGATGGAACCGTATCTACATGTTGAGAAGATGTGCCGATGCAGGTGTGTTTTTCAAAACCGTTTCCTCCATTCCTCCGTCAGCGCCAGGGCTGCTTGCAGGTCTTGTTTTGTGTGCACATGAGTCTTCAGAGAGTGTGTCAGGGCTTTGTGCAACTCCCCGGGGGCGACCAGGTTGAAGCGCAGCATTGCGTCGACCAGCTGGGAGCGAGCGTTGCCAATGAAAGAGTGCGACAGGAACGATGCGAGGCCTCCTCCGCCTTTCGTGGTGTAGACAGGGACTCTGATCATTCCCAGAACCTAGAAGGAGGTGGAGAAAGTAGGTGGTGAGGATCGGAGCATGAGATCAGGTAAATCGCTGCAATCAGTCATTCTAGAAGGACACATTACCTCCTGACCATGATCTGTTGCAGTGGAGGCAGCTGCCCTCTCCACCTCCCTAATCTGCTCTTCATCCATCTTCTTCACGTAGAAGTGAGTGATAAGACGTGAGGAGGAGGAGGAGGAGGAGGAGGAAGCAGGGGCAAAGCAAGAATCCACATGATCTTCAGCAGATACTGGCAAAGCCAGGCCCAGCTCTTCTGACAATTCCCTGCTAAGCCCCGACTCAAGGGTCTCCTCTGAAGGGTTAACGAGCCTGAAGTGTGGGACTCAAAGGTCAGCAACAGATATGAAAGTAGATAAACGATGTCAGAGGCATTGTTCTCCTGAGACCTAAATCACACTAAACAGAAAAGTTAATTTAATTTACTCCAAAATCAGTTTGCCCAGGTGGCGGTGCCGCCCACTCCTGCATCAAGTCATCAGATCTTGAGTCTCATGTTAGAAATGGGCGAAAATGTAGTAAGAAAAGCTAAACCTTAATTGTTACAATAAAAACATACCAGACATATGTATTAAATGCACATAGACTAAAGGAACACCGTTTCATTGTGTTTGACAGAATATTTGAGACAGAGATCAGTGACTACATCACAGGAAGCAATTTCTAGTTGGTTTATATCCAGAAGAACCCAATTATAACAAACATGAGCCAAACAGTAACGCCTCTCAGTATTCTGAATGCCTAAAAGCTAATCGCTTTGGATATTTGCCAATAACAAAATCATATAGAACATTTGCTTAGTAACAGCTCTGTGTGATTCTAACATGATCTGTGCATCTGTGCAGAAGTCAATGTCTTTAGCACACTTTCCATTTTTTAATAATTTCAGAGCAATATTTAGACTTCTATTAAAATCTCTGAAAAGTTTAGGTGTTTCTTTAGTGCTGCCAGAGTGTCCGAGTATTGGTCAACATTTAGAAAGACACGTTACTGTTCTCACCAGCAGAATACCAACAACCAAGAGCAGCTCTTTAGAGATGTTCTTAACCCTGGTAAATGTCACTGGAACAGACAGAAAAGGCCACTTGCTGTCATGCAATTAACTGAAGTGAGCGCTGCTTTTACATCTATTGTGTCTCAGCAGGTTACTCTCTAACAGTGTGATCTAAAAGAAAACATGAATCAGACCAGGCCACCTTCATTGTTCTGTGGTCCAGTTCTGATGCTCACGTGCCCATTGTTGGCGCTTTTGGCAGGTGATGGGCACCCTGACTGGTCTGCAGCCCCATACGCAACACACTGTGATGCACTTTGTGTTCCGACACCTTTCTATCAGAACCAGTATGAACTTTTTCAGCAATTTGAGCTACAGCAGCTCGTTTGTTGGATCGGACCACACGGGTCAGTCTTCGCTCCCATGCATCAGTGAGCCTTGGCCGCCCACGACCCTGTCGCTGGTTCACTACTGTTCCTTCCTTCGACCACTTTTGATAGATACTGACCACTGCAGACCAGGAACACCCCACAAGAGTTGGACTTTTGGAGAAATCTTGGAGTCATTTTTGACCAGGATATGTCCTTCAATGCACATATTAAACAAATATGTAGGAGCGCTTTTTTGTATTTGCACAATATTGCTAGAATTAGAAACATCCTTTCTCAGACTGATGCTGAGAAGCTAATTCATTACTTGTGGTTCCTAGGATACTTAAGAGTAGAATGGGAGGCAGAGCCTTGAGCTTTCAGTAATAAAACTGAATATAATCATCTACTTTTTGATACCCCTCAGACAGTTTTCCTTCTAGGTCAGAGAAAGATGACCATATTAGGGATATTCCTTAAGGCACATCAAGCTACCTGTGAGAACAGCAGCCTCACCCCTCTGCTGTCACACCTTTTGTATGCAAGGGGCAATAAGAAGAAAGTTGGCCTTAAAGGAAAGGAGCTGAAACTGGGGCTGCATAGGTGCTCAGTATAAGATGCATGAATATTTTAAATATGTGAATCATGCAAAGCTACTCTAGTACGCCCCAAATGATATGTTAATGAACATCAGTCCCCAGTAGAGTGTACCTCAGCAGAGTGTGCTGTACTCTCCTTTCAGTATCAGGTGTCCATTGCAGAGTGAGCTGTGGTTCAAATAAGTGAACACTCTGGTAGCAGAAAAAAAAAAGAAAGCTCCCCCCCCCCTGTTTCAGATGATTTTCCTCTTCCTATTTGGCGCTGCTGCAGAGGGTGGTGACCCAGATGCTGCCTACAACAACTATAAACCCAAAAATAGCCACGAAATGTAGTGACATACTATGTCAACACACACAATGCCATCAGAGAGCATCAGAAATTAAAACATTTTTGTTCAAGAACTACAACTGTTCTCAGAGTTGGCTGCAGGTTCTAGGACCACCTTTCAAGACAACAGCACCGCAGTAAACAGCAATGTGTGGAACGCTCTGCTCTAATGTATTATTAGTATTATCTCAAACTATGAATCAGCCAATTCACTGTAGACTGGTCTATATGAGAAAAGGAGAAGCTAAAAGATAATCTAGTGCAGAATGAGTCACAGTGCAGACAGGCTGATGTTTAGCATGTATAATTGTCACCACAGTCACCATCTTAGTTTAGCATTCTGAAACTAAGCATTACTAATTTTGCTGATACAGCATTTAGTCATAAACCAAAGTAAATGCAAAATTTGAGCTGATGATGGCCACTGATAAGTGAATATGCTGCCCCCATGGGGGGACATGAATGCTTGTTCCAAACTGCATATCAGAATTAGCACCTCCAATCCTGGGACCATGGTCCTCAACTGGAAAAGGGTGGAGTGCTCACTCCGGGTCAGGGACAAGAAGCTGCCCTAAGTGGAAGACTAAGTATTTGGGGACAAGCGGGAGGAGAGTGAAGCAGGAGATTAACGGATGGACTGATGGGGCACCTGCAGTGATGTGAATACTGTACAGGTATCTTGTGATAAAGAAAGAACTGAACGTGAAAGCAAACCTCTCAATTTACTCGATCTATGTTTCTACCCTCTCTTATGGCCAGGAGCTCTGGGTAGTGACCAAAAGCATGAGAACACAGATGCATATGGTGGAAATGAGCTGCCTTCAAAGGGTGGCTGGACTCTCACAGAGTCATTCATGAGGAACTCAGAGCAAAGCCTCTGCTCCTTCACATCCAAAGGGGCCAGTTCGAGTGGTTTGGGCATCTGACTGGGATGCCTCTTGGCCACCTCATAGGTGAGGTGTTTTGTCCTACCAGGAGCAGGCCCCAGGGCAGACCCAGCACACACACACGAGAGACATTATATGTCTCGGCTGGCTTGGGAACACCTTGGTGTTCTCCCAGGTGAGCTGGAGGAAGTGGCCGGGGAGAGGGAGGGCATCTGGGCATCTCTACTTCGACCTCCCCAAAAGACAACGGATGGATGTCACAAGCATGTGAAAAGCATGTGAATCTCATGGATGCTACAAGAAAAGTCAAAGGATCCCTAAAGTTAGCAACATTTATCTTGTGGGGACCATGACCAAGTCTAATAGCTGAAGTAAGAAGCAGACCAAACTTACATGACAATAACAGTATTTTTGATGTTTAATTGCTATTCAAAGTACCAGACTGATCGACTCACATCATCAGTTTTAGGAAGATTTCTTCATTTACCAACTGCAACATTATATTAAAACCAGAGGTTACTGAGGTAAGATGCAGTTGTATCAGTAGATTTGCCCACTGTTACCATTTGCTGATGCACTTTTCCCTTGTTTTGCATATGTTGCTATCATTTTTCAGACCTCTCTTATTGACTCGTTATATAATTTCACTGCATTGGCAAATGAAACACCAGAGATTCTGGCAGCGACTACAGTAAATCACAAATACAAAGGCACAAGTGATTCATTTAGCAGAATACTAATTAAGCAGTATGAGACAATCTCAATTTTGACAAAGAGGGGTTTGAGGCAAGATAAGGTACCTTAAATAAGAACCTGTCATGCACATTTTATTGTCTTTGATCCTTGCAGGACAAGTATTATAACATCAATGTGTGAATGTTTGTCCTGAGCTATAAAGGTTGTTTTTTTTTATCTTTTGGTGGGGCTCTTCTGTGAAGAAAAAGAGGGATTTACAATCCAAAAGGTAAATGTACCTATGCTTATAAGCAACAAAAGTAGCAGCAGGAAAGACTCACCCGCCAGGGAAACCCAGCAGACCATCGAAGCGCATCTGCATCTGTGGGAAGTGATAGACACACGGAAATATGGCTGTTCACTCAAAACAGGCAGATATGTAAAGATGTGTGTCATTTGAGCATACAACTACTGAAACATTTTAACACACACACACACACACACACACACACACACACACACACACACACACACCTCACCAGTATGATATGTTTGATGGGAATTCTCCCAAACAGCTGAGCTTTCGTGTCAGCGTAGAGCATCACATGGCACGCATGCCTGAAGCCTGAGCATGCCAATGCCTCCGCCCTCGACAGCTGTCCACTCGCCATCTACAAGCATACACACAAACAGTGCAAAAATTATGCAGGCACAGTTCAGTGCTTCCTGATCACACTGGCTGGCTGCCCTCTCTTGCCATGCACTACCACAGCGACATCATCCCAATGCAGTTGCTCTTTTTGATCATTTGTTCTCCCTCATATGCTGAGTCAACAGAGCTTAATGAAACCTACTGTTAGGGAGGCCTGTGGGCTCGCATGCACAAAAACAAAACAAAGCACAAGACAGGAAGCTAGAAGTGAAGATCTCAGTGACTATATGTCTTTGGCTTGCACTGAGAAAGCTTTAGCTCCCTCTGCTGTGGTGGAGTAGACTGTCGAGTGGGGACGTCCCTGTTCCATAGTGAACATTTTCCTCAAAATTTCTTTATGCTTTTGGAATCAGTTTCAGTCCTTTATACTTTGATCTGTAACCAAATTATAAGCCAAAAGGATGACGATTCCTAAATCCTCAGCAACCAGAGATAGTGATTGGCATGGGCCAGCCACATGCCAATCATGATGCACTGTTGGAGAAGCACTACAGAGAAGAGCCAATCAAGTGTCACTGAGACAGAATATTTTTAGTCAAAGCTAATAATGAACACCATTAATCTATGCTCTAAAATTAAGATTTCATGAATGTAGGTGTACCCTGCCTATCGCCCTATGACAGCTGGGATAGACACTCCAGCCTCCACCCCCCCTGAAAAGGATAAGCAGAAGAGAATGGATGGATGGATGGATGGATGGATGGAATGTAGGTGCATTATCGCCACCTTCTGGTAGTGGTAGCACAGTGCAGCCAAAGAAGTGCCAGTAAAAACAGGGTGAACTAGAGGAACACTCAGAGCACATACCTGGCCTATATGCCAAATTGTCTATGTGCTGATCCTACACTGCAGTAGACACCACCCAGTGTTGTCAGACTCCATCATAAATTGGTCAGCAGCTATGCAGTCCCACACAACAAACTGTGATGCAATGTGTATTCTGACACCTTTCTATCAGAACCAGCATCAACTTTTTCAGCAATTTGAGATGGACTAGCTCATCTGTTGGATCAGACCACACAGGCCAACCGTCGCTCCCAACATGCAACAGTGAGCCTTGGTTGTTCATGACCCTGTCGCTGGTTCACCACTGTTCCTTCCTTGGAGCACTTTTGATAGATACTGACCACTGCAGACCAGTGTTGTGCCAAAAAAAGTGGTCGTCTGCCAGTGAGTGATTTCCGATATTTGCCAAACAAAAATGATTGCCTGTGTTTAAATTTTAGATTTTGATTCGATTTTGAGCCAGAAACAATATTTCTGTCACAAGGCTGCAATCAGTTTTTTGCAAAGTGACTTTTATATCTTTTATTATCCTTTATTTATCCAGGTAAAAAGTGTCACTGATATTAAAAATGTCTTTTTCAAGAGCGATCTGGACAAAAAGGACTGGACTGCTGTTTATAATGTAGGTACAAGAACGCAGAGTCAAAGACACCTGCAAAACAGGTAATTCCTTTATTTTAGAGCCCCTTAATAAATCCTGTTGACTACAGTCTATTTACCAATATAAGGAAAGTTATTACACATAAACACAGCGACATCGGAAATCACTTTTTGCCACAACACCAGGAACACCCCACGAGCACTGCAGTTTTGGAGATGCTCTGACCCACTCATCTAGCCATCACAGTTTGTCAAACTCGCTCAAATCATTACGCTTGCCCATTTTTCCTGCTTCTAACACATAAACTTTGAGAACATAATGTTCACTTGCTACCTAATATATCCCACCCACTAACAGGTGCCACGATGAAGAGATAATCAGTGTTATTCACTTCACCTGTCAGTGGTCATAATGTCGCTGTACGTTCATGTAGCTGCGTGAGGGGGTGGGCGCAGCAAATAATAGTGTTTATCATGCTAAATTGGGTGAAGGCTGCATAAACACGCTAAAGTGTCCTTATAAACATGTGCGCATATTTCCCTCGCATGATTAAGTCCTCACCATCATGTAATTAGACTCCTCCGGCCAACTAATGGCAAATGTTTGTAGCTCAGAACAAAACTACAGCATCATTTTCAGGATATTCATACAGCCGAATTGTGCAACATGTAACAGAACTGCTTATTTCTTTTTGTTTATTTAATAAGGCAACTTTTATTGTACTTTATAAATTACTTTTTGAACATTTTTAACGTAATAGCAACACAAAATGAAGGCGAAGGCCGCGTAGTATTATTATTATTTTCGGCCGAACAACACTACTACTTACTACTAATGAAAAATGACGCCAAACCGCTTTTCTTAGAAGTCACACAGGTTTACCTCAGGTCTGTATCACATGCTGTGTCATTCTTCAGTCAGCACTTTGTGACGAACAGCGTCAGTAGGAGGGTTTTCATAGCTGCGCCAGTCCTTTACGTTTTTCTGTTGACGTTCGCGGCTTTGATTGGCTGAGCGAAGGAGGTCAGGCCCCGGCCGACCAATCAGCTTCGGTTAAGGAGTAGCGTTTAGCCGGCTCGTTTCTTTCTACACATCGCTGGTTATTACGTGTGTATTATTTAGATAGGTCTTGTATCCTTTGAGAGGATAGAAGTGTACCGTCGAAGGAAAAGAGTGGCCGCTCCGTATTAGTGTGAAAACATTTGATAAGGACACAGTCCGGGGGCACTTTCTAAGGTAAAGGTTGATTAGCTAACTAGCTTTTACAACCAGTGACTGATAACGGACGGTGCTGAAAACCTAAGCAAGTAAGTCCACGTGTTGTTTTCATGTTATACAAGGACCTATTACGCGAGTATTATGCAAAACATTATGTGCAGTTTAACGTTACTTTATATGTGACGTGTTTATTTATAGTTATTCTTATTCATGTATTCAGTGAACTGCAGAGTAATAACAGCAGTAATATTGTTTTTTTAATCCTTCAGGTGAGTCGGAATGGCCCAGGGGATCCCAGACGAGCTGCTGACGAACTCTGATTTGATAAAAGAGCTGGCAGAGGAGGCAAAAGACTCAGCGCTGACACGGGGTATCCTAATGAGGCTCCAGGAGACCCCCAACTCATCTGAGGTGTGAATTATACACACATGCACGCACACTCTCAGTTGTTTAATCCAGGCACGTGTTTTCTTAGATTTCAACACAACACATGCTGGTCATCAAAGTGCTGTTAGGAACTGTCAGGAATCAAAAAAAAAAAAAAAAAATAGACAATCTGAACAGCCAAAAAGCACCTGACACGAATGGAAACACCGAGTATATGTAATAACACAAATCCCTTTGGATTCCATCAGGAAGAGCATCCGAAGGAATTCATGTCTCTTGCTGCAACCAAACCCTTGTGACAAGGGAGCAGCTGAAAGCCGCTTATTGATTTAAAGTGGCCAATGTTTGAGCAGATCTGGGCCTTTTACTATGAAGCTTGATTTGGGGCTTAGTGAGATGACTCCAGGTTTAACACTGGGCTTTCAGGGTTACAAAGTGAACGCGGCTCCTTTCTTTCTAGGGTGCATCACCATTGTAACTAATGCTGCAAACCTACTCTGGAGCATGTTGCATTCAAGATCCATACGTACAAAAACCCTGCCTACTGACCCAACTCTATGGAAAATAGTATCACAATTCCTAGAAGACCTCATAGAGCTTGGTGCACGCATAGTAAGATGGTCTGTAGTTTTAGAGACTGTCAAAAGTCTTAAATTATAGATTCATAGAAGCAGCTTTGTTCCTTGCTTTTCCCCAGTTTGCAACAAGCCCTTTCATGGGTTTTTCATTGTTGTGAAAGCCTTAGTATAGTGATATAATCTTAAAAAGGGAGTGTGTACTTGTGGACCTTTATAGAAAATGTACAAGTCCACCCACGTACAGGTTTGAATTCTGTTATTATATTTGTTCCTTACTTGCCCCGCCCCACGATTGCAGCTGAAAGCCTACAGACCAGGAGAATACACTTCATCTAAATGTTAATAACAATGGCACCTAGGATTTTCAAATTAAGTAGACCATAGATGTGTCTACTAAAAATCTCAGCAGCCTTGATCTCAAGGTCAGAAAACATGACTTCTGACTTTGACTGACATAATTTATTATCATTTCCAATAAACAACCCTGCTGCTGTCAGATTGCTGTAACAATTTAATAGCAGACGTGTTAACACATGCTCCACGTTTGTTGTTTCATTTTTGAGTTTTTGCCTTTTATATGAACATGGGCTGGAATGTTCTGTCAATATTACTGCAGTTTGTAGTCAAAATGATGATGAGGTTCAAAGGACCGACTCAAATGGTTCTTGGGTTTAATAAGTGTTTAATTTTTTTGATTAAATCAATTACAAATAAGGAGAGCTGATGTGTTTAAAGAGGCCTTTGGCAAATAACAGGCAAAGCAGTACAATCACTGTTTGATCATGTTTACTGACATAACAATGCAGGTAAGAATACACTGTGATTAAGAGAGCATTCAAACATTAAGGCTTAATGAATTCTGATTGCTTCTGATGACGTGGGTGTTTCAGGGTGGCTGCTGTGACATGTAAAATCTGGGTTTTTAAGTGATTGTGAAGGTTACATAATAAAAAAAAACTATTACTGGGGTGCATCCCATGACGATCTACTGAGACCTGGTAATTATCTGTTCTAGTACTTGTACTTCCAGGAGATTTGTGCCACCTAAAGATTCAACTGCCAGCAAACTATTTAAAAAAAAAAAAAAAACAACAACCCTAATTTGAGCTTAACTCAATGAATTTGTGGGCTTTGTTTCAGCATCTGTGGCGGAATACATAGTAATAAGTCAAATAACAGAGGCCCTGATTCCATACCAGCAGGCTGTTAAACCACCGCTGATGAAACGGGCGTGTTTAATGTGAAGCCATGCTAGGAATTTGTCCTGCTTTAGGGCACAGGATTTCAGGGAGATCTTTATTAAGCCTGTGTTTTGAGTCCAAATGCTTAATTCCATTCCTCACGTGCCATCTCCAGTGTTTGTCAAACTTTTTTTTTTTTTCCTTGTCAGCAGTCTTTTCTCACATTTTACAACTTGTTTTTCAGGTGGTGTCCTTTGCTCCATTCACACTGTTCCCCACGCCTGTGCCTAAGGCTGTGTTCTTCCAGGCTCTGGCAGTGCAAACACACTACAACACCCTGGTGGACAAGATCAGCCAGGATGCAGACTTCCTACAAGAGGCTTTGAAAAGGTAGGATGTAATATGAGCTCCAGTAATACAGTTTGGAAGAGAAAACTGTTGCCAAAAATCATATTATGGTTACATTCTCTGAGGTGGTCTGTCTTCAAATTACCTGTGAGTTTAATTTAAATTGAATGCACCGTGATGAAAAACCTATTGACGAGATCTTAACAGAGTCTCTGTTTACAGCACCATCGCTGTGGATGATTTCACTGCAAGGTTGTTCAAGATCCACCAACAGATCCTAAAAGAAGGAAGGTCACAGGTACGCCAGCACAGCCCTGATGAGACATTTTACTTAGGCTGTTTGACCCTATGACATCTTTAGATTAGCTATCGCATATGAAGAAAACCATTAAGTCCTTACAACACAATAGCTGGAGCCATGAAAACTATTATTGGATTACAAAACTGCAAAAAGGTCCAAATGCTCAAGTTTTGATGTAACAGTCTGCACCAAACGTTCGTGTGTCTTGATGATTAGCTCTGAGAGGGGATTCTTTGCTTTCCTTATAGTCAATTGTGTTGGGTCTCAATCGGTCTGACTACATGCTGGACCAGAGAGAGAATGGCACGTCATCTCTAAAGCAGATAGAGATCAACACCATTGCGGCAAGTTTCGGAGGCCTTTCGTCACACACGCCAGATTTACACAGGTAAGCAAGTCATTTGTGTATCACCTGCAGTCCGTTCTGTTTTGTTTTTATGCAAAACGGGTTAGCTACTAGAACTCAGCAGTAAGAGTGATCGTCACAGCCACCCTTTTAGAGAGCTATTTTACCTGTATTAAAAAATAAATACATAAACGAATCAGACTGACTCCTGTACAGATGGTGAGAAGCTCTTAGTCAGTGTGTTTGGGTTTTAATACAGTCATAGACCATATATAAAAGATGGACATATAATAGCTTTTGTGTCTGAAAAATGAAGCCATTGCAGAAGTTCCTTAAATCTGCATTCTTTTAAATGGCCAACAGGGGGTGACTCTTGTGGCCAAAAAAGATATCCTGTTGTATAGAAGTCTGTGTGACAATGGTCCTCAGATACTGTGATCTATGTCCTAAGTAAACATGAGTTTATGGGCTTGATCGCTAGTTTAACATCTTATCAAATACAATATGATGTTAATTAAAAAAAAAAAAAAAAGCAGGGTATGGTTTATCATGTGACAAGTCGCTAGCCTATGGCTGTGCAGCGTCCCTCAGTTTCTCAGTTTCAAAACACCAAGATGACGGCAGCGAAAATGCTCAACTTAAAGCTTCACAACATGACTGCTAACAAGACGGTGATGTCGCAGTCGCTATGCCCATCTTCTATTTACATTCTTTGACTAAGATGAAGATTAACTGGCTGAGATTGAATTATAATTTGCTGTGATTGGGTTTGCTCAGAGTGTCCGCAATCTTGCTTGACAGACATGTCCTTAAGATGGCCGGCAGGCTGGAGGAGAGCCAGCGTATCCTGGATAATAATCCTGCAGCTGGTCTGGCCAGGGCTATTGCCAAAGTCTGGGAGCTCTATGGATCAGAGAAGTAAGAATGAAATACATCCACCGAGTACATGCCAGACATGCTGTCGATTGACTGATGGTGCCCTTTGCTTTACTCACTTGGTCTAATTATTTCACCATACACAATTAATTAATTAGTATATCCCGAGTGAAACATCTTGTCAGTGGAGCTGTGTATTCTAATTCTGCTATTATTGGTGCTCAGTGCGATATTACTAAAACCTCAAGTCTTTCCTCGGGACAAAAACGGCCAGTGACAGTTTTGTCTGTATTAGGTACCAACAAGAAAAGGATTTCAGTCAAAATCAAAACAGAACCAAATGTCCAGAAATCTTTAATCAGTGTGTTTTCAAGTGCAGCTGTCATTACAGAGCAGTCGTCATGTTCTTGGTGGAAGAGATCCAAAGAAATGTCTTTGATCAGCGATACATTGAGTATGAACTGTTAAAAAGGTAGGTGCTGCAGGTGTTAGCTGCGTATTTTCTTTGTGTGGAAAAGTTAGGCCATCATCATCTTTAAGCATTTGAAGAGTTGTGCTTTTTACTAACCAACACACTGTGTTTCAGAAACATTCACTCAATAAGAAGGCGGTTTGACCATGTCTCTAAAACAGGCTCCCTTGATCAGGACAACAGGCTCTTTGTGTAAGCCCATTTCTGTCAGCTCAGAATGCACTGATACATTATTTTAATGTATTGTTCTCAATATATATA
>JAVDPK010001359.1:376061-407935 GCA_034780415.1 Cichlasoma orientale | reverse complement strand
CTCCCTTGTAGTCAAGTCTGCTTGAGTCCTGCGTTTTTGGGGTCGTCCTCCTTCCGCCACACCGACGTCATGACAACTAGAATTTCACTCACCAAATAATGGAGAAAAAAGTAATTGCAGAGCAAATCACAACACCTGTAAGATAAATCCATCAAAATGCTCCAAAAAGCACCGACACCACAAATGGTTCAACAGGTCAAGGACAGGTGCCTACGAGGCAGCTGCCAGCTGCAGCCATGTGTGCTGGCAGGCACCTGTAAGTCAAAGTGGCTACACCCTAAACATAAGCCTTAGCAAAGTTTAAATTGGTGAGTCATATAGTATATTTGATATATGACTAATAACAGCATTAACATTCGCTGGTTACAGCTTTGTGGCTTTTTTTCATGCAATAAGCATACAGAAAACCTTTGGCATGCTATAATTAATCACAGTTAATTTAAAGTAAAGTAAAACTGGATACAATCGGGTTTGTCTCCTGGCAGAATCCTGCTGGGGTGTACAGGGTCTGGGCTCCCAGTTGCTTGATTTAGGCGATCCAGCTTTGGAGAAGGTGCCGAAGACTTCATACGAAGCAGCAGAAATTCATTCCTGTTTTAAAAGAAATCAGGTGCAACCGACTGGGGGTTAAAATCAGGCTGAATGAATATAGTGTTCCTCTCTAGCTACTCAGACTGAATCTGAAGGTCTGCAAGTGGCATCGTCTAACCCTCGGCAATAAAACAAATAAGCGTATTTTTTAAAATGCTGGATTTCCTGTAAGGGAACAGTGTGGGGTTGATTATTCATTCAAAGGGACAAGAGATGGTTCAGGTCATGACATGTACTCTAACTCACATACCATCATGAATGCAGAGCAGAACCCTTTTTTGGTGATTTTGTCCGGAACCATTCTTCTGAGCTTCCTCAACCTCCCCTTCCCATAACCTTTCAGATTCAAGGATCTGTTGCCTCCCCCTTCTGCAGCCTATCAGCTGCTCAGGGAATTAGCCAGAGAGAAAGTCAGGGTCACCCTTGGCTCAGACTAGTTACTCCCACTACCGTGGAAACCCAACAGGCATCCTGGAGACAAACACAGAGTCACTGAGCTACCACACAGAGTTCCTGGACTCCCACAGTTCCCAGCCAGGCCTGGGAAAAATACCCACTGAAAATGTAAGGCAAATAAAAGCCAAGACTTTGTTTAGTCAGAAGCTCCAACTGGCTTCTATTGCCTCACAGGTCCTTATTTCCTTCTGAGCTTCAATGTCTTATCTGTTTTCTTCTTCTGGCAGACAGAAAAGAGAAGTTTAGCTCATCACAAGTTTAGCTCATTCGGGTCTGCCTGGCACAGACCCAAATGAACCTTTTGCTAAAGTCTAAATGCAAAACTCTCTTAAATTAGTGTTTGTCCTGCGTATAAACAATAAGTCAAATCATTTTTGGATTTCTTTTTGGGCTTATCATCTTTTAGCAAAGTTGCAGACTGATGAAAACAGCGATTTTTTTCAGTGATTTTATACTATTCTGGTTACTGCTCTCACTGAAATTTGGGCATCATTTTCATATTTTTGCCATCATTCATAAGAGTTTAAAACGGGTTAAAGACAGGATTGAAAGGTGAGCTGCAAAACTGTTACCCAAGCTTTTGGTGTGACTTCTTTTTTAGTCCCGGAAACTAAAACCTTTTACTAGAACTGGTTTAGATAATCTGGATCAGCTATTCACGAGCTCACGACTGGCCGTTCAAGCTTCTGCTGAAGTAAAATCCAGGCCAGTATCCCCAATACCAGAACTAATGCTGTTACAGGTCGTGCATGAAAGCTTACAGTGACTGATCTAAACTATGGCAGAGTTCAAGAGGTCAGGCCCCATTTTTCAGATTTATTCTTCTTTACTTTATCACCTCATCTCTCAGTGTCATTAAAATATGCTCAGTATTGGTAATGAAACGGGCATTTCACCATCAAACATGATAAAACATCTGAAACATAGTTGTGTCATGCTGGGTGACTTCATCTGACAATGCAAAAAAACAAAAAAAACAAGGACTGACATGTCAGTGTTTTATGGCATGAATACAGGTGTGCCTTGAAATTTTGGCTTAGCCTTTCAGATTCTGGTTTAGTCAGAACAGAATCACTTTACCTGGATATTACCTGCCACTAGCACAACCTTTTATTCTCCTCTTCAGTGGCTCACAGACTTAAAGCTGTAGTTTGCATATGATTGGGAAGGAGAGGTACTTCCTATTAAGTGGCTATCATTTAGACTAGATCGTGGTGGTAGTGTGTTTACACTTGACTGTTTCCTCTGTGTTTACCCTTTATTGTTTGGATCCATTCTGCGTATTCACACACCTAGATAGGATTTTCCTCTAGCATTATCACCATGTTCCCAGATATTAGCAGACAGTTCGGTGTGCACACTGCTATAGCTAGGATTTCAGAGTGCCAGACAAAAATGTCAACATGACAATGCTTGTCCTCTGGTTCTCAATATTTCTTATCAGCAAGACAGAAACTGGGTGGGAAAAGAGGTTGCAGCAAGAACACTTGCACAACATGGTGGTACCCGTGTTTATGTAGCCTTCCCAGGCCAAACCTCCCTCTCTCCTTCCCTCCATGTTCAGGCTTGTTTGCAGTGGAGGCCAGTGGTGGCCGCAACCCGTGGGATTGTTGCTGAGAGAGCGCTGAGGTGGGGCAGTGAGCTGTCAGCCGTCTCCCTCGCTCCCTTTATGAGGGCTGAGTCATTCACAAAAATGTGAATACAAAGTCAACAGCACAGGTGTTTTCATGTGACTACAAGTTGACAAAGAATGACTGCTGGCTGTTTGGTTCAGATTAAACCGAACGGGAGGTGTTTACGATACCGCGCGGAGGAAAACATTCTTACTTAATGAGCCAATAAATAACATTGCCATGGGAACGTCGGTGGATGAGCGAATGCTGTGCAGCCACGTTTGCTCTCATTATTTTCACGCGCTGCTGTTTTCTGTTTGCAGCAGATCTACAAATGAAGGAAATACAATTAACAGCACTGGGAATACTAGATTGCTCTGTGCTGCAGATTTACTATGGATGCATAATGAGGATGAATTTTCCAATGACTAGCAATTTAAATTAAGATTAAATTGCAGAATATTTAGGTTAATCACATTTATTTTGATTGCATTGTTGTTTTATTGACTGTTCATGCAGTCAGTTATGGGTGGGGCCAACGGCCACTGCATTGTAATTTTGTCAATTATTGTGTTCGCATTCATCATCGCCTTTCAAAGGCCGATCCTTTTCATTGGTCTGCTGGCTTCCAAAAGAAGCTGAAAATGCCCTGCAGATATTAGCATTCTTATAATTACATTTTTTAAAAACTCATGTTGAAATTAAATATTGAAAAAAGTTGCTAGAATTCAATGAGTAACATAATTTGTGTGTTTACTAACCCACCTCCTTAGACCTTGATAATGCAGCTCTTTATATATATATACACACACACACAATTTGATTGCATGCTTTATGGTGGCGATTTAGGAAATAAACAACAAATATTGCCATAAGCAGGCAAACAAAGCTTTTTTTTTAAAAAAATATAAAACGCGTTGAGTAGAAAAGTGCGATAATATAAGAATGCGTCCATTTAACCAAACAGCGGATATATGCTTGTTTTAGCAGCTAAAAAGTCTGATATTTCCCTGTGGAGATGGAGGAGCCCAAAAACAGAGCTTAAAGAGAATGTCGAGAATTATTGGTCTCATTTGTCAGGTGGCTGGAAACGCTAAACGGCTGGATGGAGGAACTGTTTGTCACAAATCATCAGGTGTATTGATCCGCAGACAGATTTACTGTTCGACAGCGGTCATTTTAACTGTAGTATCTCAGAGGTTATTAGGTGACTAAGGTGAGAATGAAATAAAGAAATTAGAGGCAGACATCTGGGAGTCTCTAATAGGGGCTAAAATACATTCCAGACTTCCTCCAAAGCTAATATGAGGCTTCAGCAGACTGAGATAAACAATTTAAGAAAGAACCTTCCAATGTTACAGTAAAATCCCCTCTTTAATCTTCCCCTGACTGCTCATGCCCAGCAGACACTAATGCAAAGTGGGAATTTTGTAGTGAAAAGTGTGTAACCTTGGAAAACACCCACTTGATTTGTCTTACTGTGGGATCCGGAACCTCATATTAGCTTCAGAGGAAGTCTGGAATGTATTTTTGCAAGAATGAGGATTAGAAGTGCACAAGGACAGACTTGTTTAATGGCTGAAAGAAAAAAGAATTAAAAACGTGTTTCACTGCAGACGCGAGTGCCTAAGAGACAAATCGTGAACTTGTTTAAATTGGGAAAACATTCATCATATTCACTGTACTACTTAACTTTCAGCAGTTAACTTTGTACTGCGAAAATCATGTGTTTACAATCACGCCGAGATATTTTTTTCTCCTTCATCTTTGTATTTTCTATGAATTGAACATATAAAAATGTATCCAAGCTCCCACTGTAGGACCGCTCTATTAAGCAGTAGCCTGGCAGCAGAGTGTTCAGCTAGTTGTTAGTTAGCTAGTCATTATGGATAATTTTGAAACCGGGCAACCAGATAGTTCTCTCAACAGCTGGTGGAGACCAAAAACAGAGCTCAAAGAGGCTGAATATTGAATATAAAATTATTGGGTGAGTTCAAATTCATGCTAAATTTCCTCCATGGCGGAGGAGACCATAAACTGAGCTAAAACTGGCTGATATCACATAGATGAATTTGCCAGAAACAAACCTGAACCACCTTTTTGCTTACATAGAAACTTGAAAGATGTTGATATATCACTTTAACCACCGTGACCTTTTCCTGCCGCCTCCAACTGACAGAAAATGTACTGAATCTTTGAGATGCTATCAGGTGGAACTTTTTCATCTGATAAAATATCTGCAAACTGGGATAAGAATCTACACAGGAATTATTTTACATTGCACGTCTTCTCTAATAGCATGTCGTTTGTGTTTAAATGTGGCACGCATGCAACTGCGGGGAGTGTGTGTCTGTGGCTCTGAACACTGCTAAAATGTGGGTGACCTACACTCAGTGCCCTGAAGCTGCTGCGCTAATGTGCTTTTCACACTATCCTGTGTAGCTAGGTGTTGGTGTTACATAAAAAGCTTGAATAAGTTACACTTTGCCCATTACTCATTGGAAAATTCAACTTTCCTTTAGTTACTCAGCTCAGCTCCAAACAGCTGCCTTTAAATAACTTCAAATAGCCCACAACCAGCTGAAAATGTAAACATTCATCTTCACACAGTTCCTAATTTGTATGAACAGCAGCTGGTGGCTGTGGTTTTACCCACCTTCCTTCTATCTGTGATTTACTCCAGTGTGCGGCGATGGAAACTATGAGCTGCTGATCTGTGGAAAGTATTTTTTTTTCAATCTGGCAGCAGACAGACAAATTACTCTTTAAAGCCTGAATTTGATTGAGCAGAGCAGTCAGGATGGCCCGACAGTCTGGTGCCCGAACCCCTGCCAACACGCTCTGGATCAGCTGTCAGACAAACAGTGAAAAAAAAAAATAGGAGGACCGAAGCCAAGTGGTGACATCAGGAACACTGTGTTGCTGTATAAGCTGGCAGTTCATCTCAACCTTTACTGGAGCATCATGCTCCCGGCCCTGCTGGAACAAGTGACACAGACACTGGCTGACCATCATTACTCATTTAATGCTTGTGTGAGTTTCAGTATGAGGTTGAAGTGACCTTATTGAGGAAGAACCAAAGCTATTTTCCTCCCGCTCGCCAGTGCGTTCAAATGTGTGCCGTTTCCACAAAAGGATCAGGGCTTACATTTTGGATATTAATCTATGGATGAGCAGTTACAAGAATAACTCTTTAAAAAATTAGCATAAGGAATGGACAGAGTGGGAAAAATCCATTGGAAATTTGTAAAACTGTATATGTTCACCATTTACAGTCCTGCAGTCACATTTATTTTACTAAAATATTTATTATCAGCAGTATGTATTTTATATATATATGAGAGCTGCAACTATGAATGATGAGTGAGTCAACATTTAGCATACTCATGATGTTTAGTTATTTTTAAACACTAGCTTCAACTTCTTTGGAAACTATAAATAGTGCACAACAGAAATGAGAGCAGTCGTTTCTGTTTCTAGCACTGCTGCTAAGTTGGACGGGGGGTTATTAGGTTAAAAAAGTGTTTACAGTTCCATAATAAATATCCAGGCCTCATAACTGGAACGCATTCATTTGCATGCTCACCTTTATGTTCAGTGACCAGTGTTGCACAGAGTTCTGTTCTATTCTCCTCGTGGATACTGATATGATATGGATGACACGCATGATATTGAGAATAATACAGGATGGGGTTTTATTGGCTAAAACTAAAATCCAGCCATGTGACAGGTACCCACACAAACTGCTGAAAACACATTCAAGCACTGTTATTTCACCCCGACTCCGAGTGTCACAGTCTAATGCCGAAATCCTTTTTTTGTTCAGCATGATTTTTTTCTATAACAAGCTTTCCATATCGATATTATGGGATATATGATGGTGTCAGTAGGAAAACTGCTCATAAATGTAATGTCTATTGATGTGGAATAACAGAAACAAGCATTAATGGTTTATGTCTGATAATTGACTGGACCCCGCGTGTTCTGTATAATAGCGTGGACGTATCATCTCGATCAGATGCGTTTTTCAAAGTCCTAGAGGAACCTGATCATAACAGATCTCTGCTCACAATTTGTTGTTTCATTTCTTGTGCGTCCCTGTTACTCACTTTACTAAACTCTAGATGGGAACATTCAGCTGATTTTGCAACTTTGCTTTGCAAAGTACACAGGGCTTAAAAACACCCCTGTGTACTTTGAGAGACTGCAACAGATTTGGAAGTCATCAGCTGATTCTGAAGGGGTTAGGTGTGGGGCACTGACTGGTTTTTCAAGGAACGTCGCCTCCCTTTTTCACCCATGCAGGCCCATATCCTCACTAATGGGACTATGCATTCACCATGGCATTCCTGGCCTGGTTTACATCAAAAATGCTGGGACCCATCTGACCTTAAAAGATGCCCCTGAGTGATTTTTATTTGTTCACTAATGTCAGCATGAAGGATTTTAACTTAGAGACTATTGCATGCAAAAATTCCATTCTAATTTCATTTATGGGCTAGCAGCACTTTTATGTATTTTATCACCTTGTTTTCCTGCGAGTGAGGTATTAACATTCTTGAGTCATTGCTGTTCCACCTTTGTGTTTTTATGATCCCCGTTCTTTAATGTAAAGCCCAACACTGCACATATCATCACACTTCAACATCAACATTTCTCAAGACTGTAAATTACAGGTTGAACCAGGGAACACGTGAGTTCCCATTCATCTTTCAGTAAGTTCTTGTGTAAGAATGTGTGTGTGTGTGTGTGTCTGTGTGTCTGTGGGTGGGTGTGTAGTGTATCGTTGAAGCAGGCAGATAGGAAGGGGCCAAACACACACAGTGACAGAGATAGGGGCGGGGCGGGGCCCAAGGAAGTTCCTCTCAATATTGCCCAACTGCTCCTGCTCCACATCTAACAGTTGGAACAGGGAGGAGGGTGATTACGCAACAAATTGGCTTTCTGTTTCTTTCTCACAAGATAACGATGATGACACAGGGCTTACGGGAAGAAGACATCGATGACCCAATCAGCTCTGATTACTAAGGTGTTGAGAGGTCTCTGGCCCATATCTGCTGCAGATGAGGCACGCATATTCCCCTCTGTACTGTGATCAAAACATATGACACATTCACTGAGTCAGTGTGCCACATGGGGTCTCTTCACAGAGAAACTTATCAGTGTGTCTTCTCTGAAAGCTAATCATATTGCTGCTGTAAGAGGTTTGTTTGTGTGCTTTCAGATTGTGGCTTATTTTGGTGATGACTCAGAGTAGGAGCAAAGCAGTCAAATTAACTCAGGGCAGAGGTTGGGGGGGTTGATGGGTGTCAGTGAGTCATGACAGTCCATGCAAATACCCAAGCCTGTATTTGACTCTGAAGGCTATTTGCATGATTAGTCCCTCCAATGAACAATAGTACGAAGCAGCTCATTGTGCGGCTCTGCTGGATGTTGCTCATTCACTCATGACCTGCTCCTCACTTTATATCTCCAACTGAACAATAGCCGAAGGGTTCCAAGTGCTCCGGTGCAACATAAGAGAGGTGGCTGACACGCAGAGTTTCAAGTGTTATGGGGTTCTCAGAACGAAAGGGGAAATGAATGGCGCTGTCATTCGTAGAAGCTTGTGGTCTCCGATACGCTGCAGCCTCTTCAGGGAAGTAGGGCGGTGTGTGAAAAAACCGAGAAAGAAGAAAGCCAGCAGCAGCAGATCAAAGATACCTGAACACTGACACGACATTTTCAATTCATGCTGCAGATGACATTTTATATTTAGTTGTGCTCCCTTTGAAGACCTCCGTCTATTATTATCTGCTATAAAAATACAAACAGTGAGCTGAGCCACTGCACAACTTCCATTTTGTGCTTTTTAACTCTATGTCAGACTGATGGGCTTAAGGGCCCTCACGGGCTGACCTAAGAACAGATACCACGGATAGGCTGAGGATTAAATGGTGCTCCAGAAGCATGACCCCCAGACTTTGATTATGTGAGTGTATTTGCAGCAGGGGTGAGGCATTAGGATGACTGCATTAAACCCTTTTTATCACAAATCAGCGATTATGTGTCATTTATGCAGCCCCGTCTAAACTGCAACATAAGGTCAGAAATCCTGCAGCATATTAAGACAAGTCATTAAAACATTAGCTCTGAATGCCTTTTTAATTATAACAAGTGGAAAAGATTAGAGGAAATTAGCCTAAAAGCTAATGCTGGCCACTGAAAGCCTGGTTAAATACTCTGTGAGGCTGTGCAGTAATTTGAACTAACGTGCTCAAAGTGTTCACTGCAGATATTCATCGTTGCTAATTATCATAAAACAAAGTACAGTTACAGTACTGAGCAAACGCCTGGATGCTTTTCCACTCATTTTCATTTCACTCATTGCACCTGATCATTTTTAGAGGAATGTTTTTATTTGCTAAGACTGCACACTATGAGCTGGACAAGTGGAGAACAAAAATATCAACAGCAAATGAACCATATCTAAAAGTCATGTCCTTAAGAAATAGGAAAAAAATCCTGCAAAGACCTGAGAGATCCATCTGGACCTTCAGTTGATCCATCTAGTGTTCACCAAAGCTTCATCAGAAATGGTCTCAGCGGCTGTCGAGAAGGAAGGAAGGAAGGAAGGAAGGAAGGAAGGAAGGAAGGATGGAAGGGAAATGGGGAGAAAAGGCTGAGGTATGCCAAATTATATAAAAACTGGACTGAAAATCAGTGGAGTAATAAATCCAAATATGAAATTTTTGGTTCTGACCGTCGCCATTATGAACATAGGAGGTCAGCAGAGTCGCACAACAGTGAGCGTCTACAGTAGAACACGGTGGAGGCTCTGTCGTGGTCTGGGGCTGCATTTCAGCCGGTGGTGTTGGAGATCGTGGAAAAAAAGATGGAATTATGAACGTAGGAAAGTGCCGTTGGATTTTGCTCCATCGTGCAGTACCTTCTGGACAGCGTTTGGTTTGCAACTGCTTAATTTTTCAGCAGTGACGAGAGTGAAGCGGTGTGGGATCATCTTGACAGAGAACGGAATAAAAGGCAGCCGACATCCAAAGAAGAGCTTTGAATGTCAGCTGCCTTCAAGGAGCCTGGAGAACTGTTCCTGAACACTTCTTAAAGAAATGATAAGACGGGCGTTCAGGCTGTGTTGAAGAATAAAGGTAGTTATACCAAATATTGACTTTCAAGCTAGTTAGACTTTTACAAACTCTGTTTTTCCCTTATGTAGTGTATTTCTATGTAAGTTTGCACTTGCGTCAATCAATTGCTACACCTTTTTTCCATTTTCCTAGCAAAATACAGTACCAGTCAAAAGTTTGAGTGTGTTCAAACTTCTGGCAGCTCAGGAGTTTTGCACACTACTGTAAGCACAGTAATAGTTATTTGATCCTCAATGAAACACGGATCTTCAAACAAAATTTCACATTAGGTGACAGAAGGCGACAGAATCACATTTACATTAACACTAGGGTTACAGCCTCCAACATGTCGGTATTTTTGGAGCGAGACGTGACCATGAAAAGCGTGACTGTGAACATCAGGTGCGACAGTTGTTGAGATACTTCAGAGTGGACTAAAGCTGGCACTGCCGTTCATAAAGACATCATAAAGTCTACATATCCCTGACAAACTTCTGAGCTAGAAGCGAACCGTTTCATGCTTCCAGCTGACGAATGATTTAGAGCGAAATTAAATTTTTTATCATTATTTTTTTTTTCCCCCTGTGACTAAGAGAAATATGGGGCTCTTTAGCTGCTAGCTGCTAACTGTCACTGTCTGCTGTTTGATGTTGGAAAGGCAGCGTCAAATGCGTGCAGAGCATTTCTACTAAAACTTGCTTCCTGTAAACAGTGAGCGTGAGCTAAAACTGTACACCTGAGAGCCACGAGGCTAAAACAATAAGCTGAAAGATGCTAATAAGCTTTGTGGAGCTGAGGGGAACTATAAATACTTTTACACCCATACCCTTTATTTCAGTTCCCATCAGTTCATTTAAATCCTGGCTTGTAAACACACATTGTATTCACCTGACAGACACTAACTGGGACTGATGGGCCCAGCGGCATTTCCAATCTCCATGTAATTTGCTGTTGTGTAAATCTTCGTCTCGCTGTAGGTGGGGTGCTGGCAGCGCTGTCTCAAGGAAGATTAGCGGCGAGGCCGGCAGTCCCCCTGGGAGCATCACAACTGATTAAACCTACAACTCTTATCTATCCAAGAGAACAGATCCACGATAGGCTGCAGCCCGCTGGTTACTATCACCGCTCAAATGTCTAGATTAACCCACAAGAGCATCTGCAGCCTATTAGCGGGATTAAACCCATGAAGACAAGCAGCCATCATGCTGTGAACTGGCAGAGGACAATTAGTTCAAACCTTACTACTAATGACTGATGCTTTGAGGAGCGGTTGCAACAAAAATGCTCACATCCTTTACTTTCATGCACCCGTCTAACGGTATTCAATTGCAAGTAAAAGCCCTAAAGAAGTCCATAATAATAACCTTTAATTACACCATAGCGTAGCAAAATCAAACGTAATTTGTGTCATCAACACTAAAAAGATAGAAGTCATTTTTTTGGGTTACATTATACTTTATTACTTTGAGCTTTTGGGTTTACAGCACACATCTGAAGCTCCACCAGCACAATGATCCACAGGTTCCATAACTTTATGTCTTTTTACTGATCTGGGCTCTCCAGGGTTGCTTTTAGTTTATGCTGTGCTCACATGGAGCCGCTCTGGGGTGTATAATGTTCAGGGAAAGACGGGCTGGTTCTTTTGCTCAGAACCTCTGAGCTTGGTCCTAGCAGAGGTGTTTTCCTGTTAAAATGGAGTTCTTCCTTTCCACAGTTGCCAGATGCTGCTCATAGGCAATCGTCTGATTGCTTATGAGCGGGTTTTCCCTCCAATATTAAAAGATCTTTATCTAGCAATAAAAAGCACCTTGTTGTGAATTGGCACTATGTAATAAAAACTGAACACCTTCAGGAGCATTAATTTCTCTCAATCAAAGGTTTTTATTTTATTTGGATGAACAATTTGCCACACTTGCTGAAGTCACATTTATCCTCTGGGATTTATTTATTTCAATTGTTTTCTGTTGCTTATATATCAGGTTTTTATGTCTCTTGTTTGTGAGCATTTTTGGGAAGGTTTTGTAGAGTTTAGATTTATTATAAACACTGAAACCGGTCCTTGAATATCTCAGTCTGCACTTGAAAGCCAAGAGCAGAGCTTGTTCTCTTTTCTCTACACCCTGCTCTACGCTGATGCCATCTGACATCTACCACCCTCTTATCTCTTCATCTCTTTCCCCGTTTCTGACGCTTTCTACAAAGTGTTAAACAGGAAGCTGTATAACCTTCTGGCCTAGTAAATTCTCTGTAGGCGTTAAAAACAGTGTGTAGACCACTGTTGTTTCTACCTTTTAAAGGTACAGTCTCACTGTTTCTAGTCTGCTGCAGTGCTTACTGTTAAAAACACACAATCCAAATGAATTCCTTGAAGAAAGACAAAAGAGTTCAAGTGTCATAGTTAAAAAAAATATTTATTGAAATTGTATAAAAATAGCTTCTATCATAATTTACAATTCTAATTTGAATAGATGGGAAAAAAAAAGAACCCAAAAAAAAAAAAAAAAAATTCAAGCTGCAATCAAGCAGCCAGAAAAGTCTTCTCAGTCTCTCACTCACTCACACACACACGCACACACATCCAACATTCACTCAGACAGCGCAACAAAACCAGTTACCATCAGTAGACGTTGGATGATTACATACATTAGGATGGAAGTGCTTTTGGGACTATTTACATGTTATTTACAAGACATACACATCTGCTCTTTTCAGATTTTTCAAGCCATAAATATGGTCACAAAAAACAAACAATTCATGTTTTCTTTTTATTTAAATAATGTGGGCCCTTCAGTGATGGTGGAATGAAAAAATAATACACACGCGGACAGCCGACATTCTCTCATAAATAAATAAATAAGTTCTGTGACCAAAAAAACCCCCAAAAAACCCTCATTGAGTGTGTGAAAGAAGTCACGGCAATAATAAATATTGTTCTTATTTACAATTCTTGCCCCCGGCATTTTTTTAAGACCTACGTGAGGCACTGTTTATAAGAAAAACAAACAAAAAAAAACAACAACAAACTGAAGAGCAGAGGATGTATCTCAGTATGGTTTTGCATTGTGGTGTGCATTCAGGTGGGTGTGAATGAGCGGTTGCCTAAGCCTTGTGTTTGTATACAGTACAACACGAGAAGGAGGAGGAAGCAGAGGTTGTAGAGTAGAGGTGGATGCTGTAGTAAAGAGAGTGAGGTAAGTCCAGTGTTTGTTTTTTTTTATGACTTGTTTGCACAGGTTGCTGCCGGAGCTATGAGGTTGTCTGGTTGCTAATGACATTGGAGTAGTAGAAATAGTGATAGTAGTGGTTATAAATGGCATAGGCTTTACTGATCTAGGCCCACGAGAGGAAAACAATAACAGCAATAAACGCTATAAAGCCGTGTACAGAGTAAGGAGCAAAAAGACCTTCGATAAAAAGCCTTCCTGCTTCACAAATTCAAGTATTTTCAGGCACCTACCCCCAACAATCTAACAGAAGGCACTTAAAAACAAAACAAAAAAAAGTCAAGCTTCTCTTCACCAGCATCTCTGCTCTTCCCTCATTGCTGTGATCTTGAGGGAGAGACAGTGCAGTGAGAGCTTTCCCTGTCCTCTTGCCATTCAGCACAACAGCCACACGTGTGCTGTTTGCTCAGAGCAGGTGCACCCAGAGCACACCCTCCTGCAGACTCGTGGGCACCCAGTTGCCTAGATCAGAGTCCAGCGAGGATGACGCCATGACACCGGCAGCTAGGGAACTCAAGCAGCTCGGGTTGTGAGGGTGGAGAGAGTCTGACCCGCCGGGCTGAAACTGCCAGATGATGGTTTTTGATGCGCGTAGTCGTTTACGCATCGTTCTGGTGTGTGGCGGCTACCGTTCGTCTCCACTCCGTTTCAAGTCTTTTGCATCAGTGCAGTCCAGTTTGGACCAGAGCAGCCAAATTCAGACTGTTCGCCTCCATCATCGAGCCACGGCCACAGGGGTGGGTGTGAAGGCTGAGGGCTCGTGGCTGATGCTGTGCAGCCTGATTTCTGTGGTCGGCTTCTCTGTCTGCACCGAGGATGGCACTACAGAGGAGGATGTGCTCTGCATCCACGAGTGGTTGAAGATATCCTCGAAGGACGGGCGGTCGGCTGGCCGCAGAGACAGACACCACTTGATTAGCTGCTGGCATTCTGGAAAAGAAGAAAAAACACGCAATTAGTCCTGATCAACACATGAGGAAAGTAGATGGCGCGCACTTTCGTGACCAAAAGTGCTGAGATATGCTCTGCAACGGGAATTTACCTGAGGAGATTCTCCTCCGGAATAAGACCTGCCCCCTAATGATCTCCTCATCATGTTCAAATGGGATGTCCCCACACACCATGTCATACAGCAGGATACCCAGGGACCACACTGTGGCAGAGCGCCCGTGGTAGCGATGGTATTTGATCCACTCTGGAGGACTGTACACTCTCGTGCCTAAGAAATAGAAGAAAATAAAAGTGAAATATAAGTTTAAAAAGTGAAACCTACAATCTCAAAATTATCAGAAGAAGAAACCTGAGAACCAGAAAAACATGAGAATTTTTATCATACAGTCATACTGAAAATGAAAGTATTATCTGGGAGGGTTAAATAATAAACAAGGACTGGAGATTTGTCAGCTGAGCCTGTTTCTCAGGCTTTTATCTGGGCTCAGGGGCCAGGCAGCATGACAGGCAGTGTTTGTGTATGCTGAGAGAGTGCTCATGGGAGGGAGGGGGAGCAGACATGTGACTTTGTTTACAAACTTTGGGTTGTAAAAATACCACCTACTTCCAGTGGGGGGCAACAAAACTAAGGCAACGCTGTTCAGCCTGTACTAAATGGGCGGCAGGGTGGAGGATGACAGAGATATGAGACAAGCTGGGGATTTCTGCTGCGGTCTAACAACACACAGCAGACTTAAAAAGCCTCCCCCTAATAGCGATGACGCTTTAGGACATGTAAACAAGTTACGTGAAGAACCAAAAAACAAAACAAAAAAAAACAAAACAGCTACATACAGTGTGGTATATTCTGAGCGCTGTAAACTCACCATCAAAGTCCGTGTAAATGGTGTCCTTTAGCAGGGCTCCGGAGCCGAAGTCGATGAGCTTCATCTCCCCGGTGCGGAGGTCGATGAGAATGTTCTCGTCTTTGATGTCCCGGTGCACCACGCCGCAGTTGTGGCAGTGCCGCACGGCCTCCAGCACCTGGCGGAAAAAGCTCCGCGCCAGGTCCTCCGGTAAGGCACCTTTCTCGGTGATGAAGTCGAACATGTCCTTGACGTTTTCGGGTCTCTCCATTACGATGATGAAGCTGTCCGGCCGCTCGAACCAGTCCAGCATCTTGATAACGCCGCGGAAGCCCGTCCCCACTTTTTTCAACAGGACGATCTCTATGGGGACCCGGGAGCCATTAGGCTGGAGAGATAACGATAAATACAGCATTTATTACACATGTGCACGCCCAAATATAAAAAAGAAATACACTCAATATTTGACTAGGAAGTAATGATATTGATAAAAAAAAGCCTTGAAGGCAGAAACACAAATTCAAATAATAAAACAGCTTCTTACCAGCTCTCCCCACTCCGAGATCCTGTCCTTGGCTACATGTTTGACAGCGACCTGGCATTGCAAAGAAAACACCGCGTCACACCACATGTATAACAACCGCACATGTAATGAACATGTAAAAAACAATCAAAACAATAATGCTTTTAATATAACACATATGGCGTACTAACCGGAGCTCCGTCAGCGATCCTCGTACCAGAGTAGACTGTGCCGAAGCCGCCGCTGCCCAGCACGGCGCCGACCTGATAAAGCTTCTCAAAAGGCTCTCTCTCCTTCACTGCAACACAGCATAAACACAGCCGGTAAATACCGGAGAAGAAACACGCTTACCCCTTCTGAAAACGGCGAAGTAACGCCGATAATAAAAGAATATGAAACATTACAATACGGCTAACATTACTGTTAATAAATGGTCTTGGTTAAGCGCCTGTCCTTGGCCATTATTAAGTTACGCTAGCAGCGTGTGTAGACTGAGCCATTACTGCAGCCCCGTCCTCCATGACAACACAGCGGGGGGAAAAAAAAGGGCGTCTAACCTTGATGAACCTGGAGCTGGATTTTCGCCGGCATGTCTACTGTGGAGATGTGGGCCAGAGAATTGAGCTTGGAGAGCAGCATTCCTTTAATATCCACCGCAGGTCAGCGACGTGTGCTCTTCGTGCGTTTTTGTTTCGCTAGAAGGAGCAGTTTTATTCCGACAGTGCGACTCTCCCGTGTAGAGCTTGGAGTCCACGTTGCAGGAACAAAAATGTGGTAGGGATCCTTTCATCCGAAGACACACACACAAAAAGCCTGTGGAAAATATAGCCAAAAAACTTAGTCCAGGCGAAAGGGTGAAAAACAAAGCAAACTGCGGCTGTTCCCCGCAATGTTTTGTAAACAGTTGAGTAAAAATGCGCGAGATAAACCGATAAAGTAACCACGCACTAAAGCCTCCGTCTAACACCGGCTCCTGGAAACAGAGAGCGGGGGGAAGACGCTTTTAGTAGTAAGAGTAGTAAGGGGCGGGACCATAGAACTGTTTCACCGCCTCTTTCCGCTATTCTAAACCAATAAGAAAGCAAATACCCATTCCAAACGCACGTCAATCAGATTGAAAATAAAGCCAAAAGCAAGCCAGACACAGACGTGGCGGGAATCAAAACGCGCCAAAAAGGGAGAGACTAAAGTAATAATTATGAATTCATGTTGGAGGGAAATGCAAATTCAAGGCCAAGTGCTCCCCGTCTCCTCCCTTCGCTGGGAACCGACGCAGGGAGGGCATTACTGGACAATTAGGAATTAGATTACAGATATAAAGGCAGCGCTGGTGAAGCTGGAGAGTTTTTTTCGTTGCTCACTCTTCACTTGTTGAATCTGCATTTAAAAAAAACTAACACCCTCTTGCTGTTGCACAGAAGAATCCAAACTGCTGCATGGTTGTGCTTAAAACACAAACACACACATAGTAGACATACAACCTGGGAGCAGTTCATCAATTTGCACTTCAGCTATTCTCACCCCCCCCTGCCAATCACCTGATTAATTTCACATTTAACACAAAGGTTTACGGGCTGAAGTGAAGCCGGGACTGTGCTTTCAGCTGACAGTGCCTCTCAATCGGCTGCTGCATCAAAGCGGCGCTGGTGAGAATAGACGCATTCCACTCATTCTTTCAAATTGGGTGGCCGTGTCTGCAGCCGTTCACAGGATGTGGGAAACTGGAGATAAATAGGCTTCCATTTACCCCCCTCTTTCTGTCCTCTCTGCTCCTCCTCTCTCCGCCTTCTTTTTCCCGCGCATGTTATTGTCTGAATGGAATGCTCTCTTTCCCCCACCCATGCTTAAGTTACATTTTGTTTTCCTTTGAAATTTCACAGCAAATCTTAAACGGTCCTGCTGCTGATTTATTGCATTTTCACAAACAGGTCGTGAGATGACGCACCCCGCAGAATAAAAGAGAAACTGCTGTGTGGGTGGATGAGAAACATTGTAAAGTGCTTTTGTAAGGTTTTTAAAAGGTGCTTGATAAAGTGCAGATCATTTACTATTTTTGCAGCTTTGTTTTATATTCAGTAATAAAGATGCCCCCCCTCCCTCTTTTTTTAATGCATGGCCCAGCATGTACAAAAAATGTGAGCTTAATGCACCATGAAGGTCATGGAGTGCATGCAAGAAAAAAAAAAAAAGCTCAGTGGGTTACTTTCTTCAGGTTTTTTTGAGGTCATTCTGGCTCAGTGGAATGACAATGAGAGAAAGTGGGGCTGTTGATACTTGCATTTGGGACCCCCTGGGCAAATTCCTTCACCCCTGAAATGTTTGATGACAATATGTAAATCAGTTGCTGAACAATGTAACCAAGTGTCAATCTCATTTAAAAGTCTTCACTTCAAATAATGGTGCGGATAAGTGCTCTGCAGCCAAACGCATGTACCTTTTTTCTTTCTTAAGGATACACGCCAGACATTCTTCCTGGGTGTGGGAGCGACACACACGTGAATTATCCCCCAGGAGCTTTTGACTCTCACATACTCCATGTCCTGCATCCTGGGGAATTTTTATGCACCAGTTTGTATTTTTTTTTCTGCATCATTTTAAGGTAGAAATGCATTTATTTATGTAAAAGAAAAGAAAAAAAAAGTTAAGTAACAGTTCAACATCTACTGGAATATAATGAAGCCTCTGGTTAACTTTTCTCATTTAATAAATAAACTCATTTATTTTACATGTTCAAAACTATCTGCTCTTTATGCAAGGGATTATGACAAAGGGGTAACCTCTGAAGCTGAAACAGAAGCCAGTGCAAAAAATGAATGAATAAAAAATACAGTTCCTTCAGGCGCCACTAGGGGCTGGCTCCAAAAGGTAATAACATTTAACGTCATTTGTGTAGCACAAGAGAACAACAGACAAACAAAACACAGAGAATAGATAAAGAGAAAAATGATGGACAGGGAATTTTTTAAATTGGATAATTGAGTTAGGGACGTGATGCTTTGACTGATAAGTGTCCCAACACAGACGGGCGATGTGTGTTAGGTGGTATAAAGTTGGATGTAGCTACCATGATGTCATCCACTGGTTTCTTAAGTCCCATTTTGAAGCCTTTTCTCCGTCGCCAGCTTGGTTTAAAAAAATACCCTGATGTAACAAGAAGGCGTGGGTATGACTGTAAAACCACTTGCAGACTGCTCGTGATTGCCGTTAGCCAATGAGCTAATCCTCCATTCCGAAACACAGTATGACCAAGATTTACAACAGATGTCGTTTTTTATTCAGTATCATCCAAAATGAGTGAGCGAGCCTATAAACTCATCAGGAAAGTGTTTACAGAGGTCGAGTCAGGCAGACGATCCAGATGGATGCCCTTCCTGATAAGATCGTCTTCATGTATCCAGGCTCATCACAAAAGATTCAGTGGTGGCAGGAATTCATAATTCATACTTTGGGATTGAAAAAAAAACCTATTGTTGAAGAAGGAAAGAATGTCCGAGGCATCCCTGCTGAGCAATGTTATCGTGATTCTCCTCATTAATGCCTCAGCCTCATGCTGTTATTTGGGGGAAGCAAGTGCCTAAATATTAGGGAGGTTGAGGTTATTAGGGGGTGTGACATTGTTATTGCCAGTCTGCCTTTGGTATTCAGTCTCTCTGTGGTCTCTGATTTTATAAGGTAATTTTCCCAAAAATCAGAGAACATGAAAAAAATGTCTTTAAAAAGACATCCACATAATCAATAATCAAGATTTATATTAACCCTGGAGTGTTATTCTTTTTACAATAAATTAGCATTGCTCATGACCAGAGTTACTCCTAAAATGACATTCTTCTTAGTCCTTTAATTATATTTACACACATTTCCTGTCCTTCATTTTTGTGAATAACTTCCAAGATCCAGGTTTCATTTCTCTGTTCCGCAGCACATCCTCCCTGCACCGTCTGCCTTTGATAGACAACAACTCAGTTACCACTCTTGTTGCTTTTGGTAGCACTGTTTTATCAAATAATTAAACCAACATTGTGTATGCTCATGCACAGCGCACAATGGCAGCGAGGTCAGCATTACCAGCGTGGCAGCACGTTGGATCAGTGTTGTTTGAACCATAGATTATATGTTTAAAAAAGGGTGTAGCTTTAGCAGGTGTAGCTGCTGGAGTACTACTGGAAAATGGCCCTTGACTTCCATGATCTATGACCTCAGTAAATACTTTCTTGAGGAGTTTATGGTCTCAATTGCTAACTTCAAGTCTTACTGAATGCAACATGATGCTGATTATTTAAGTTACGATTCCCATTAGTGTCCAGAGGAACAATAGAGCAGGAAAATGCTTTGGGGGGGGGGGGGGGCTTGTGATTGACAAGTCACTAACATAAAATTGGGCGGTGTCCCTCAGCCTTATCATCAAGTTTCCAAGATGGTGACAGCAACATGCTCACAGTGGGAATTCACAAACCAATGCACACAGTGGCTTCTATTTAGTGCAACACGATATATGTGCACAATTTACTTCAGGCAACTTTTTAAAAGATCAGTTTCTTTATGTGTGTGCATTAATTTTAATGCCACTGACCTGGATTGGCAGCTTAAATCAGTTTGCCACACTGGTCTTCAAATTGAACATTACTTAAGTGTAGAAATATATGTGAGTATGTGAATAATCATTTTTACTACTCCTATGTTTCAGTAGTAACAATGTAAGCATAAGTAGTTTTGCAGTGCACTAGGATCAGACAGGACTGTGCACTTCAGGCTCAATCAGAGGCACAGGAGGCGTGTGTGAGAATGGAAAGGTCCAAGGCAGTGAGTGCGACAGTGAAATGCCACAAGTGAGTGCATCATCTTTCTGTAGGCTGCAGATATTCCTGCCTGCGTGATCAGCAAGGCTCAAGTGACAGCCATCTAGCCCCATCTGTCAAAAGGACGGGTTATTAGTTTGGGACCAGCTGCTCACTCCAATATCCTGACGTCTTCCCCCTAAGGGGAGGGCGACAGGTTCTCAGCGCAAAGCAGGGCATCCCGCTCTTTATGATCACCAAACAGAGCCATGGTGACCTATCCAACATCGCAACTGATGGGCTCAAATTTTTTTCGCAGGTTTTGTATTTACGTCAGTCCTATTCTGCACACTGAAACTTCAGAGGCAGCAAGGGAAAATAGCCACATGGCCAAAGATTTGGCTTGCATAACATGTATGTCTATGAATTACTTCCTCTTTCTAGAGAAACGAAAACCACGTCCACTGGAAAGTTACACAATACCAGTGTTTGCAAAGAATGACTGGTCATAATCCGTATGTGCATAACCCCTTGTAAATATTTGATTGAGAGGCATTTTTATTGGGAGTTGCAGGAGATCACAAAATACTTGAAGTAGCCCAAAAAAGAAAAAGAAAAAAAAAGACACCGTATGCACTTTAACCAATGAAAGCTAGTTTTCTTGCATCTTGGGAAACTTGCTGTAAAAATGTGTTTTGTTTTTCTGTGATCTTTTGACACACCCACGACTTGCTGCTCCACCTTCACCCTTTATCTGAAAGTTATGAAATATCCGATATGACATTAAATAAGATCACATTGCCTTCCAAGGAAATGATTCACTTTCCCTCTCACCCACACACGTGGCCTCTCCTTCACTCCTCTCTGGCTTCCCGCACCGGGGGTAAAAGGTAAAACACCATTTAAGACACTTGCCCGTCCATCAATCACGACTGACAGCCGGTCACCCCCTCCAGCTGAACCACAGATCCCATTTGCTGCAAGTGGCAGAAAAATGATTACGGAAGGTCGCGGGACAAACGTCCACCGATGCTCCCACTGAACTAAACACTGGATAATGGATTGAACTCTCCAGTGTTGTTACATTCACATAAAATCCTGCTATGTAGAGATGTATAATTATAAGATATACTTATTTGTATTTTATGCCTTAGCTCTCTGTGTGGAATCCAGACTGGTAATTATTCTAAATAGCTGGTTTAAGTAAAAGCACACAGGCTCTTCTTTATGATACACATAGTGATGACTGTGTTAATGGACATTCTCCGTAATTTCCCCCCTATAATGGATTTGATACTTCACTGACAGCCTTATCATTCATGACAGCACCTTCAGAGCTCACAATAAATACAGAGCTCCCCAATGCAAGGATAATTGCTGTTTATATATTATAATTACTCGAAGCTGTGTGAGCCTATAGTGAACTGAAATAACCCCTCAGCTGTAGTGATGCCAATGCAGATAAATTTAGCTTTCCTAATAGCTAGCTTTGATTGACATGCGTGCATGCTTTGCTTCTAGTTTCTGAACAGTAAAATGATTTGTCACAGCGAAGCGTTCACATGTATGAAAAAGTGTGTGATGAATGTAGCCATTAGCTCGTGATCTAAAGGGGAAAATCCCCTGAAAAAGGCATTTGTGTGCTCATGGGTATGTGCTGGGCAGTGCACAAGTGGAATCAGGTCACGGTGTTTGTGTGCTCCGTGACAGTGATTGACAAAGATGACCATGTAATTAGAGGAGGGTCGTAATACTGTCCTGCGGCCCGGCAGGAGGAGTAACCTCACTCCTCTCAGACAAAACAAAGCCTACCTGTGTCATTTATGTTGATCAGGTTGCCAGATGATGAAGCCTGCAGGGTCCTTATGTCTTACTACTTTGGACTTGATAGTCAGGAATGAACTCTTAAAAATACTTTTCACTGAAATTTTCACTTCCCCTTGCTTTCCATTTGAGCTGTCACTGGTTTCACTGCTTAAAGATGTCTGGGGTGAAAGTTATGGTGCCTGGCCACTGCCCTGTGCTGTGACACAGGACCTGGAAGTCGCTAACCCAACCACCCAAGGCGGTGCACACTTAAACACACACAAATAAACACAACCCCTGAAACATTATCTGTCATACTTCCAAATTACCTGCAAAGTCTTTTTAAGTCCCCCCAAATAAGGAAAGCATGAGCATGTGTGAGCGATTGTGTATGTGTAGGGAATGAGACAGGGAGGGCGAGTTATTTTTAGAGGTGACTTAAAGGCAGAAGGACTAGCTGTGGGGTGGGTAGCCTCTGGTGTGGCCTGACCTCTCCTCAGGTAGCCTCTTATCCCCTGCTCTCCACGGGTTATAAGAGGTCTTAGCTAGCGGGGCTCATGGGAAAAGGCTCCAATACACATCAAAGGCAGGCCTATGTGGGAAAGCACCACAGAGTGCTGCTGGAGAACCCTAAAGGTCACCATAGGTCAACTTTCATGTCAGCACAGGCCCGGTTTGGGGTCAAAGGTTATTAGCATACCTGTCCAAGGCCACTCAGACTGTTCTTCAGGGAAATTATCCCCACTTGTCCCAATTAGGGGTTCAGCTACTGATGGGTTGTTTATGGTCATTGTTGTGTTGGTTAAAGAGGAGTGGGTATAATTAAGTATAAAAAAGGCAGAATGCTTTTAAGATTGCCAGTGTCAGTCTAAAGCTCACAATAGGACTATTGTGAGCTTTAGACTTGTCACTACGGGGTTTCAGATCATAGGAAATGACACGTCCAGCCTCCCCTGTGTCACGGTGGTGTGGTGGTTAGCACTGTTGCCTCACAGCAAGGACCTGGGTTCAAATCCACCATCTGGCTGGGGCCTTTCTGTGTGGAGTTTGCATGTTCGCCCTGTGTCTGCATGGGTTCTCTTTGGTACTCTGCTTTCTTCCCAATGACATGCATTGACTGGGGTTAGGTGTGTAGTAATAAATGTAACCATTAACTTATATGGCAGCTGGAATAGCAGCGGAAGAAACTGGATGACACTTTATTCATGCAATTCCTACTGATAATGACACTGTTAGCAGAAGGGATTGCATGCAATCCTATCACGTGGCCTTAGTAAAAAAAAAAAAAATGCAGGCCAATGGACAGTATAATGGAGCAGTATTGATGTAAGCTGAAAAATAGTCTATAATCTGCAGTAGCACTGCTCCCCCTCCCCCCTTCTTTAAAGGTAATGGTAGGTTATGTTATGCTTTGCTATGAGGGCAAACCAGCACTAACTAGAACCTATACGAAACCGGAAATAATTTTATACAAGTTAAAAAGATTGCAATTTAAAACACTTGCACCCCCCCCCCCCCAAATGCCTGGGTGAAGGCCTGCTGAAAACACCACCCTCAGCAGTGCCCTTCCAATGGTTCTGTAATGACTCTGAGGGTCACAGTGAGGGGACTGGGAAGCTATGCGCTTCTGCGATGAATGTGCTGAACCAGGAAGAAGTCTGCTAGTGTCACCTTCCCACGGAGGTTAAGTGGATCAAGGGGGGGTGGGGGGGTAGGGAATTGGAGGACAGTTGCTATTTAGCGGGGGCTGTACACATTCATCCACGTGGGAAATGCAGAGTAGTGACATATTAGACTGCTATCACACAAACAGCCCAGTGACACTGTTACCAGTCATGGCTTAAAAATGCTGGCAGTAGGTTTATTTAAAAAAAAAAAAAATTCCCACAGAGACGGAACAAGAAAATCTTTGCCCTCTCTTTACGTTTGGCAATCGACCGGTCTGTTTTGATTTTGAGAAATTAACGTGAGAAACAGCGTTAGAGGCAGGTTACACTGATACCACCTATAAATAGCCCTGTCCCAAACAAGTAAGACTCCCTGACGGCGTTATGGAAGGATGAAAAAAAAAAAAATCCCTGCGACAGGAGCACAGTTACAGCTAGTTCTGCCCCATCTTTTCTTAGCATTTAAACTGCAGTTCACTGCTTTGTTTAGTTTCTGCTTCTTGTTTCACCGCCCACCGAACTTTCTCCTTTTCTTTCTCACTCCCCCTCCCCCTGCAGTGTTTACAGTTGATTTGCATTGTGGCTCAGAGAGAGGGGTGAGTTATTGTTGTTATGATGGTAGAGGGGTTTTCCCACCAGCTTCTCCCTCTCCTCCAGCTGAACCAAAACACCTCTGTGTTGCTGCCGGTGATGTCATGGCCTAGAAACTGCTCAAAGCCCCGCTTCCCTGGGAAACCCCATATCAGGAAGTCCAGACGATTTTTTTCCCCTCACTATTTGATTGTTATAGCAGAGCAGCTTGGAAGAGACTGTGAGGTTTCTGATTAGGTTCCCATCCGCTGCCGGCTGAAGTGGCCAACATGAACCCACTGAACTCAAACCCCAAAGGGGCTCGGCTACTCATCTGCCTGCTTTTGTCCCTGCTTTGTGTTGGAGCAGAAAAAAAAAGAAGGATATAACAGTAAAGACAACTCTTGCCAATATTTGGGATTTATTTTTTGCACTGCTGTTTTGTGCATTCATGCATACAGGCAGTGAGGAAATACAGCTGTGCATGAGTCATCAGGTAAAAATATCCAACAGCTGATTCAACCTAACAACCTAACAACAGGAAAACAAGAGAGGTCAACAAGACAAAAAACAAAAGGCTACATTTGGCAGCGCCGAGTGATTAGTGTTTTTGAAGTAAGAGCATGTTTACTGGATGAAAACGGGCTCAGTGGTGGTAAATAGATATAGTTTTCATATAATCCTGATTATAATATAATAAGCTTGTGCAGGCAGTCATATCCCTGGACTGTTTGCCATGGTCACATGTTGAGCTATGTTGTTGTTTTGACATCTTTTGGATGGTTATAGCAGGCATGCAGTGAAGACCTGGACTGGCTGGGAATCAAAATAGGGACTCACTGACTGAAAAGCCCCCCCCACACCCAATCCCCACCAACTATGAGGTCACCCCGAGCTGTGGTTTTAAATCAAGTTTTAAAACGCTGAACTGTCACACACTCAGACGGCAGCAGTGAATATCCATGTGTTCAGGTGCCTGTAGTGCAAAGCCAGATCACACAGAACTGGGTCCACGGTTTGAAAGAGTTTGTCACAGTACTGTTATGGACATATTCGGGGAACCACCTGTGAATCAGTGTTTTCTATGACAGTTATTGCAATGGTTAACTGCTGTGGTTAACCGTTGCAACTGGAGAACCTTGTAGGCCTTTACATGCTGTGAATATTAACCCTTCCAACCCTGGGAACCCCTGTGCTGCTGCTATTTTTCAGATGTGGTTATAGCTTAGCATATAGAGTGGAAATAGGATGAAACGGCTAACAAAACCACTCATCAGCCTGTGAATGTACAAGGTGTAACTTTATGCTTGCTTTCCAACCACTGCTGTGTCACTGTCAGCTGCTTTTATTTATTTCCACATCATTACATATTCTTACTAATGTAGGGTATGTGACTGACTTTATTTAGGGTAGGGAGTGCTTTAATGTCTGTGGGGCCAACAATCCCAGCACCACTACAACTGAGCAAATTCAGTTAAAAGCCTGAGAAAAACATGATCCAATCCAATCTAACTTTATTTATAAAGTGCTTTAATCAGCCACAGGGGCCAAAGTGCTGTACAGTAGAGCAATAAAATATATAAAACACATATGCATAATATAGATAAAATACACAAAAACATTTAAACAGACAGTTCACAGCATCAGCGTCTCACTTGGTGTTAAAAGCCAAAGAAAAGAGAAGTTTTTAAAAGTGATTTAAAGGACCTGACTTATTATAAAGGACTTGCAATTGAGATTTGTAGTATAATTATTTTATAAATAGTTTAATAACCTTAAAAGGTTGCGTTTGGCATGCCATGACACAGAAACATGCTTCTGTGAGTCCCCGCTTATCAGTGGCATTCATGACCATTCATGAATATTCAGCAGCCCTCTCTACAAGTTGCAACCCATCTTTGTAAATGAAATGCATTTAACAATGTGAACCCATTCACCTTAAAATAGTTGGTGTACCTACAGTTTCCCATTCTGCCCCTAATGAAGGGATTTACCTTTGAATGGCCGGCGGCACAAAGCATCATTCTACTGGCTCCGGCATACTTTCCCTGCTGGTCCTCATGTGGACATCCTGTACACACACACACTATCTCCTTCTGATGATGATAGTGTGTGTCTCTGTGTGTGTGTGTGCGTGCGCGTGTGTGAATGGTAGCCTTGAAGGAGGAAGCGTGAAGAGTCATTTGGCCATGCTGTCCCCAGAGGGAAGGGAGGGAATGCAGAGAAGAAAATATCTTTGCTCCCCACCTTCTTCTGTTCCCCTGTGTCTCTGCTGATTACATCCTGTCTCCGTGCCATCATAGGATGACACATACCCTGAGTTTTTCACATCAGATGCCTTTTATCAGGGATAAAATGCATGAAAACACCACCCACTTCGTGAAATTGTAAATAAACATCTAGTTCTAATTAGTGCTGGGAATGAAGAACATATCCTGTCTTCTTCTTCTTCATTTGCTCTCCTGAGCATCAAAACATGCGATATTCTGTATATAAACTGTTGAGGGAGTGAAGATGTTGCGCCTGATCCTGTTAAACAAAGCAAAGCTTTTGTGTTTGTGCTTTTCTTTCTCTTTTCTTGTCGACAGTGCGTGGCCTTTGCTCTCAGCTCTCAGCCGCTGACCACCCTCTTTATGGCTGCGGCTGAGGGTCACTGTGGAAGTTAATGATAGAGGAAGCACATGGTGACACACAAATTGCTGGTGCAGCTCAATGAGTGTATGGCAGCTGGCTGGCCGGATGAATGATAGCAGCTGTTGTCACTTTAAAAAAAACTTTATTTTTGCCTGGTTGGAAAAAATGTCATCTGCCATTTTTTTTTTTCATCAGCAGTGTTGGAAATGGTGCCGCCACCATGAAAATAAAGTAAAAGTAGTATGATAATTACAGCGGCTGCTCGAGCTGAAGCTGATTTGAACTTTTAAATCAGCTTCAGCTGATCACCTTTAAGTTTAAAGGTGATCTATTGTCATGGTCCTGGAGTTTTACCTTTTTATTATTACATGTAGCGCTCTTAGCTTTTGATTCCTGTTTTGTTTTCATTATTATTCGGGTAATTTTGAGTATTATTTCCTGTTGCAGATATTCGAGTTATGGTCCCTGCTTTGGAGTTTTGAAATCCAGGGTTAGTCTTGAATTCTTCATTTTTATTAAGCTTCAATTCCTATTTTAAGTTTGTTCTTCCTTATGTGTTTAGTTCTTGCAGTGTTTCCTTATCTGAGGGGTTCACAATGAGCAAAACCCCAGCCGGAGATAACGGCTATCACGACGGTGGTTGTTAACTTTCTCTGTTAAGCTGAGCTTTCTGCTTCAAGCTCTGTGCGTGCTCACATAAAAATGGACATTTTGTGGGTCATGTGACGCTTCGTCCACAAAAAAATGATCCCTGTGAGCGCAGCCTGCTCCAGTCAGAGACGTTATCAGATGATAATGATGAGAAAATGACGATTGAAAAATCTCTAAAGAACATAAAAAAAAAATCTAACAGTAAAATGCAACACTGTTGCAAATATGACTAAAGATTAATGCTGCAGAAAATTTTTAATCTTGGGATTTGTCACACCGGGCGATAAAATAAACATTTTAATTCCAGTTGATTGTTTTATGGCTGGGTGCGCTCTCGGTGCTGCTGTTTATTTCTAAGGTACTAATCCTGGTTGGACTGACAGGGAAACAAAGGGGCATTTTAATGACTAACTTAAACAGAAAGCACTGCAAAATGACACATGTTAAACAGAGAAAGGAAACATTCAACAAAAGAAGAAACGAGGATAACAATAAAAATCCAGGAAACAACATTCAAACGTGAAAAGGAAGGAAAATACTGAGCATAAAGTATCATGAAGCCAAAGATAATCCAGGACAGAAATGATCCGTAATGGAGAGTTTAGAGGAAGCTGGAACCTGAGCTGTTGGCTCAACAGCGGCTGCTCAGGTTATACACTGACCTCATTATCTAAAAACTCTGGCAATGTTAAACATGTAATATATCAGAAAATACAAGCAAAAGACTAATAGGACCCCTTCAGTTTTCCATATTTTACAAACTGGTCATATGTTTTGAGTTATTGACTATAGCATTCCATTATTGACGCGCTATATTTAAACCATATTTTGAATTCCATGACCATATCGGTAGCCCATTGTTATGCAAAAAAGGCGGTATTTTACGAGCAACGTGCCCTTTGTTTTGCGTCAGAGCAGCTGTTTGCTTTGGTCCTCTCCCACAGATGACCGCCTGCTAAACTCACAGTGCTTCAGAATGTGGACAGGTCAAAGAAAAGCTACGCAAAACCTCCGAAGCCAGGCTTTAACAACACACACGGATGTGTACCTTTCCTTTCATGTTCCTCACACACCATCATGGCCACCGACTTGTTTACAGGGAAGCCTACTATAAACAGCGGCCACTGATGTGAGGAAAACGTGGGAGAGGCGCAGCCTGGAGTCCCAGCCTTTGTTTACATTCCCTGGCCCTGACGTCAGTGGCGAGCCCAGGGCTTGGTGGATCAACAGTGGACATACGGGAGGGTCCTGTTTACTTACCTGGGAAAATTACTGTGACACTCTGCTACATCTTTAGCAAACAGGAGATGGGGAGGATGGAAACACAGAGGCAGAGAGGTGGCTAGAGTGAGACGATGAGAAAAAACAGTGTGTGGAAAAAGACAGTGGTTTAAAGCGTGAGGGCATGCAGAGCTGCATGGCCTTGTTAAGCAAATACAGGTCACTGCAGCAGGAGCCGTCACTCCACGTAACCCGAGCCACCGGCAGACGTCAGGCACTCGCACAAGAGATTTCCATTTTGAAACTCCAAGCTAATAACCCTTTCCTCACCTTCGGTTCCCCCTGCTCGACTGTGTATATCTCTGCAGATGGGCGCAAATTGATATTTTGACTTTCACTCGCCGCTTACTCTCTTTCTCATCCATCGCCTCTCTTAGATAATTCATTCTAATTCAAGTGCGGAAGCAGCACTTGCCACTTTTCCACTTTAGCTACGCCGATCCTGCAGCAGCCCTGCAGCAGCAGCTCCATCAGTATTCATGACAAACTTGAAATCTATGATTTGGCTGTGAGGTATTGTCCTCAGGGCACTCTGGAAAGGCAGCTCCTGTGCCCGGTTCTCACAACAGTAGTCTCGTCTTATGCAATATATGTTGACAGCTGCATGCCTTTCAGTAATACTCTAATTTAACTTTTACTACAGGTGAGCTGCAAAGGAATGAATGCACCCAACACACCCAAGCGCTCAACCTCTCTTTATGTGAGCCATAGTTCAGTCAAATTCCATACATTTCACTGTGCGCAGTTAGTCATGCATTGCCATGTTAATAATTTAAAAAGGATCCTGTTCAGACAGGTGCGTACAGCAGTACCGACTTGAACTGTAGTAACACTTTGCCAATAATCTCCTAGAACGACCTGCTCTTACAGTTTCAGGCCTCCGAGCTGATCACCTGTCTGCTTTTGTGACTCCAGTCAGGTGACGCAGGTGATCTCTGTGTGTCAGCTCCTGCATCAGCAATCCACAGAAAAACAAGAAATTTTTATGACACAAATAAAACAATGAAGATAGAAACATTCTTGTAAATCATTAGGTTGTGGTGCATTCTCAGGAATGTTTCAGCAAGGACCACTGTTGTCAGAAGGGGATAGTTGTTTCCATCTGCAATAATTTATGCTTGGCAGCAAGTCTGTGTTTTGGGACTTCCCTGCACTTCTATGCATATGTTTAGGAAGCATAGGGCAGAGAGAGAGTAGCAACAGCCAAGCATGGAACGGTGATCACTGACTAAAAGGAGGAGCTGGAGTGATGATAAGATGCAAAGCAGCATGCCCTATATGAGAGTTGCCAATTTCATGTGCAGAACAGTGTCTGCTGAGCCATCACGTGATGTGGACTCTCACTGAGATCAGCTGAACTGCTGGGATTGTGAATTAGTTTGACTTTGTCACCTGCCTGCCTGAACTAATGGAATTTGTATTTTTGGGAACGGGAAAGATTAGCCGGGTCTCCATTTTCTTACCAGCCTTAAATAGAGAAGGAATCCTCATAGACATTTCTTTGCAGCAAAAGTAATTTAGACTTGTCCTAGGCTACCCTCGCATTATGCAAAGGTGGAAGCAACACACGGGTCATTTAGCTGAACAAAAGTTTAAGCAAAGAAGTAAAATTTAAATCAGAATGACCTATTTTACTGACAACATCGTTTTTCTTATTGAAAAAGTAACTCAGGAAAAGTGATTAGTTATGGTGTTATTCGCACTGCTAATATACTCATCCAGTCTCCTGTGTTTAACAGAATATGGTGTTTTTTGTTTTTTTTTTTTTTTTTTTTTGCTCAAGAATGAGCAAATAAGGAGATGAATGCATGTATGTTGAAATACACTTGCAAAAGTTACATTCAGATTTTATGTAATACTCATAAAAGCAGAAGTACATGGAAAAATAACCAGTTAAAGGGCACGAGGATAAATTATTCATGTTTTCTTCTGTTTTTGGTGACCGGGCCACTCTGAACTCATATTAGGTGATTGTGTTTCCTATGATTGTAGAAAAGTAGAAATCTTTTTCTCTATAAAACACATTAGATATAACATTGTATTTGTATATTTACTTCAAGAAACACCGCCCTTCACTGTCTTTCTGGGATCATTAACTGTAGTGTATTTTTAGAAGAATATTTACACCTTAAAAGGAACCTATTGTGCTCATTTGCAGCTGCATATTTGTCATTGCCGTATTTAAGTTCACCTTTCAAAATAATCCTGATTTATTTTATACTGAGCTTGCAGCTGTCAGTTCATCCACTGATTCAGACAAGATGTTTTAACTGCCTTTAAGCCATCTCTGTTCTGATTGGCTGGCCCCAGTAAACAGAAGATTTAAATGGCAGGCGGGTGAGGCTTTTGTGCTGACAACCCGAGCAGTGTACCTGAGATTACAACACCAGGGATATCTGGCCTCACTGAAACATACAGCGCAGTCAGCAGCATGAAGCCTGAGCTTTGGACTCACGGGGATTACTTGAACATACTCTGACTTCAAAAGTTGTTTAATATGAGCATCCCCTGTTGTAACAGTGACTGTAGCTTTCAGATAAATAGATTGACTGATCCATCGATTTTCCTGGCACACTCTGAGCAGCAGTTGAACATCATTTAAATGCAACAGCCTACCTGAATATTGCTGCTGACCTTTCCCTTTATGACCACAGTGTACCCATCCCCTGATAGCTGCTTCCAGCAGGATAACACACCATGTCACAGATCTCACAGCATGTCACACTGGTTTCTTAAACATCGCTGAATCCGCTCTGCTCAAATGGTCCACAGTCACCAGACATCGCTCCAATAGGGCATCTTTTGGATGTGGTGGAACAGGACGTTCATTCAAGTGCAGCTGATAAATCTGCAGCAACTGTGTGATGCTGTCACATCAATATGGACCAAAATCTCTGAGAAATGTAACCAGCACCTTGTTGAATCTATGCCATGAAGGATGAAAGCAGTTATGAAGGCAAAAGTGGGTCCAAGCCAGTACTAGCAATGTGTAACTAATGAAGTGGCTGAGGGGTGTATGGCTGCATGGTCCTTTAATGCACTTTAATGCACTTTAATGCAGGTTTTGCCACTCAGCGGTAGCTGACAGCAGGGTTATTATAGTTAACGAAAACGAACGAAATAACGAAAACTAAAATTGAAAAAACATTGTCGTTAACTGAAA
>JAVDPK010001359.1:350848-369507 GCA_034780415.1 Cichlasoma orientale | reverse complement strand
TATATATACCTAAACCTAACAAAACAAACTGGGATTCATAAAAGTCTTTCGGCAGGAAACAGGTAGTTGACAATCATTAGCAATTATTATTGAGAAACTGGACACAAAGAGGTACACAGTGGTGTACCAAAAACCTCCTTGTGATTACTTTTGGTTGCTAGCACCAGTAATTTGGGCTGAAGATGGCAACTTGTCTACAAACACTTGCAATCTACTTGCCAGGTGGTCGTGGAACTGTGTTGTGTCTTTTGAAACGGGTTGGCTGTAAGGTCAGCCTGCAACCTCCAGCAAGCACTTGCCAACAGCTTACAGGTTTTTCACGAGTGAAAAGATGTTGCAAAAGGGTCATTGACTGGGCCCATGTGGTTGAGGCCTAAATGAATGGTTTAATAATTTAGGAAATTCTAAAAACAACACTACTCTGATGTCTATCCATTAGATATGATAATACCTCCAGTGACTTTATTTTAAGGAAACATCTAATATAACTGCCACAAAGCCACAAAGCCATGTCTACTTCACCTCCAAATTTGCTAATTACTAGATTATAGCTTTTATGTTTAATACATTCAGAAACCCCAAGTGTCAAGCACAATGAGTGTTATTACAAGAGGCAACTTTTTTGACCATGCACTGTTAATTTCCTCCTAGGAGAATTGGATGACAAGACCTCAGGAGGCACTTGGCTCTCAAAAAGTTCAACACATAACATTCATAACATGCTTTTTTTTTTTTTGCAGCAAAAATAGTTCAAGGCCATGTTAGAGGTGGCTCAGTTCGGTTATAAAGATCAAAAGTGTGCTGTAGTATCCTCTCCCCAAAAGACAACCCTAGACAAAGTTTGTGCAGGGAGACCGCAGATCCCTTGTGCTTATTGGATAAGCCATGTTGGGGGTTGATTTGCAAATGGTGCTGCCCAAGGTAAATGTGTGCAGCCAAGATAATGTAAGAGCTTGGGTACATCAGTCTATGAAACTACAAGCAGCATTTTTTTTTAACATTTTACACTGCAAGTCTTTAAGTTACTTTTCTGCATTTTAACTTGAGTTCCTGGATTAAATACTGCTAACCCGTTCATAGAAGCCTATTTACATTGTGTGAGCCCAATAATCTGAATAAAAGGCTGTCAGGCTATTAGTGCAATTCCATAATAACTGGCAGCAGCAAGTGTTATGGGTGTGACGTCGATCATCAGGTACAGAGTTGGCAGAACACAGAGTTCTGTGTCACACATCTGGCATACTGACATAACCACAGGCTGCCTCTGTTAATCGAGAGTACTTTTGCTTGTACTGATGCACAAAGATGCGATTTATTAGTTCCTTTGGGTGTACAAGCAAAATATGCATTGATCTGTGCACAGAACTGTGAAACTTCAATTGGAAATGACAGAAGATTAAATGCTTAAATATGTAATTAGAGCAACACGGACTAATAAAAGGCAATAGAAGTCAGCAGGTAATAAATTTATAAAGGATAATATATGGCATTGATATTGACAGCTTTATTAATGCCCTTTTTTAGCTTTTAAATGATAAGATTATACTGGAATTAAAATCTAACACAAAAGACTTGTTATTCATTTGTCATCAGTCTCTCGGACTGATGACAAAGGATATAAATGCCATAATAATTACAGTTAATAAAGTTAAAGGTTATCATCACTGATAGGGATGGCAGGTAAAATAAAAATTATATAATATAATAATTTTATAAATATGCAGAATAGTCCTCTAGCAATGACTGGCAAAGCAACAGAATGTTCTTTAATTCTCGGTTTCTGTATAATTGTTGATAGTTTCATAAAAATTCATCAGGTCACATGAGCAGTAATCAAGGTAGTCCACCTTACTCTCTCCTCATCAAGTTCTTGTTTTACCTTGGGGTTTCCTGCCAGTTTGATGTGCCTGGAAAACCTCTAATAGAAGGTGCTCAGAAGGCATCCGGTGCCCAAACCACCTGAACTAGCCCCTTTGAATGGAAAGGAGCAGCAGCCCTACTCTGGCCTCAGACTATAAAATACCCCAGCAAAGGCCTGAGGAAGGTCTCGGCTGGAAGAAGACAGCAGAACAATATCATCTGCATAGAGATTGAGAAGCAATTTGGAGATCTCCATACTGGACACTCTCCTCCCATCGATAGTGCCTTTGCCTATATAAATGACAAGCAGGACTGAGACAAAGGATAACAATGATTGAGGCAAACACAACATGAATGTGTTTCATGTTCTGCTGAGAATATGAACTTTTCAGTTACTTCAGTCCATTGTTCCACAACTAGGACAATGTACCCATGCATATGGACACTTTCTTTGAGCACCAGGACCCAATTTACAGATCTTTAGCATTTCATTGACTTACAGTGAATGCTTTTTTTTTTTTTTTACATAATTAAAAAATATGTGAAACCCATGCAAGGCCAAACATAATTAGTCTTTTCTATTAACTCAACGTTTAGGGACAAGCTTTATCGTGATGCATCCTTACTTTAAAACAAAATGTTCCATCCATTGTTGATTCATACGTGTGCCAATGTTGACTGTTAGTCATCGAGAACAATCTACTGTTTGCTGTTAACAATGGAAATGTGTTTTATGCCATCTTATCTGCAATGAGACTAAATCCATGGTAGGTCTAAATTTAGCTATAAGCTGAGCAGTATTATTTTAAATATTATTCAACTCACTATGGGCAATAGTGGAGAAAGAGAGCGAGTGAAACCATAAAGGAGCTTCAGTAAACATGCTGACAGCTATTTTGGCCTTATCACTGTGACTCATTTTTATGCCCTCAACAACCAGTGCAGAATCTTTCCACAGAAACAAAGGAGCGCAGCCACTCGTTCACTCTAAGAGGTCCTGGATGGGTTTGCGTTTATTCAAGTCCACCACCTCCACCCCACTACCCCTGTGCTTTCTCACTCTCAACTGTCATGTGGCTCCCTCCTACTTGTTCTGTGGAAGTCGGTTCTTATCTCACCCTCTACTTCCAGAGAATCCGCACCCCTGCCCCTAACAGAGCTGTGTTTTTAGCATGTGCGTTTGTTACTGTGTGCACATGTGCACTGTGAACTTGTTCCTGTGTATTTGAGTGTGTGTGCCTACACAGGAAAGCAGGGAAGTTACGCGTGATTACTATTGCACACCCTTGTGTGTTTGATTATAATATCGCAGCATTCGTTGTGGTGGCCTGCGGTCAGAGTAGTTTTCCAGGAAGAGCCTAGCAGCCCCCGTAGTGCCTATTGTTATAGGTATTGTTTTTGCTAAATTGAAAATGATGGGTCCTTTTGTGACCCCTGGTGCCATTTTTTTGATTAAGCAATAGCAGAGGCTACATATATAATGCACAAGTGTGGAAAAATCCATTTAGATGCTGTATATTACCATTCAGGCCAAAGGCTTTTTTCCTCTGCTTTTGCAAATAACAGGGTTATTTTGCCTTATGACTTATGCCTTCCATAGTGGCTTTTCTTATTATGTAAACACGAACGTGGATTGCATGCAGACATTACAGGAAGCACAGAATCTGATTTCTATATGAAACAGAAATTACATTTTCAAGGTTGTCAATGATTATTTATATGATTACTTGGGAAAACAAATTACAGTAAAAATCTGTCTGATTTTCCAGTGTTTCTGTGCACATTTATACGTATAGTAGATGCTCTTTGTTATCCAAACTTAGTAACATTAGCCCAAATTTTGTCACGCTATCCTTTTGCCTAAATATGGTCCCTTCATGCTCTTTGATGTACTGTAAATTTTTTATGCCATATCATATTAGCTACAGTTATGGAAAGCTTTGGTTGGGGTTAGGAAACTAAAGGACATTTTCATATTTTAAAAGCAGGGACAAGTGTAAACAAAATATTTACACATACCTGTGCAGGTGTGACAGCTCAATTCCATTTAGCTTCTTCAGTTTCTCAGTTTTGTTATTGTGTGTGTGTTGTTGGCCCGGTGTCACTGAATGTGGCCCACATTATAATAATTCACAGTAGACATTGTGACTCTTCATAAGAGACAGACATGTGACAAATTTCTCTGAAGATATCTCAGTTCCACAAAGTATCCTAGTAAGCCACAGCTGCAAGCAGGCACACAAAATTCCATAGAACAAACTCATCTTAGTGGAATGCATTCTTGCTATGACATGCCCAATGGGAACGTAACCATAATTCTGTGAGTGTCACAATTTTGTTTACGTGCAGTGGACTTCCAGTACATTAAAAGGTTGCAGAAATCATGAATCAAAAAAAGAGCATTACTTCAGAGACTCAAAAGCCCAGCCGATCTCAGGAAATCAGCTGATCTCAATACCACCCCGGAGACCTTATGGCTCAGCTGATACCCTGCTACACATGGAACTGGCAAAGCTCTAAGTAGCTCTAAGTCAAGTAGGGCACCTTGTTTAGGCTGTTTTATGCTATGATTGCAACTGGGAAACTGTAGCATGACCAAAATTGTGACTTGAACTTTGAAGTGGTTGCGTCGAAGACGGGAATTAGGTGCACATGTTTGAATTTATTTTGGATTTTCTCTGTTCCTCTCTATTATGTCCCTTAGCCTATTGCACCTTGATCAGACACTTCTGGTAGCAATCAATAAGCTTCTGGCACAATTCTGGTTCGATATTTGATCTCGACAGAATTGGTGACGTTCTGTTAAATTGGTTGGTTTCCTGGCATGGTCCTGGCTTTTAAGCATAGCCCACAAATTTTCATTAAAGTTGAGGTCAGTGCTTTGGGAAGGCCATTCCAGAAGCTTAATGTTAGCCTGTTTAATCCATTCCAAACCAGTTTTGATGCATGTTTAGGATCATTGTCCTGTTGGGTCCAAATTTCAACCAATCAGCCATTGATTTGGTAAAGTTGAAGAATTTGGAGGTAGTCCTCCTTCTTCATTATTCCATCTTCTTACTGCTGCAACTGGCAGCAAAACAGCCCCACAGCATGAAGCTACCACCACCATACTTGACAGCTGGTAGAGTGGTTTTAGATTTTTAAAGCCTCACCTTTAATCCTCCAGATATACCTCTTGACATTGTGACCAAATTGCTCAAGCTTTGTCTCATCTGACCATAAAACTTTTATCCAGAAGGCATTTGGCTTGTCCATGTGGGCAGCTGCAGATTTCAGTCTTGAACGTGTTGATTTTGAAGCAGGGGCTTCTTTTTAAAACACGCTTCACTGTGGACAGTGATGCTGATGTTCCAGCAGTTTACAGTTCATGGCAGGCTTGAACCTTAGAGGTTCCTGGGTTGTTCCTGAACATCCTTACTAATTTCCTCTTACCCAACGATGCCAGTTTGGGTCTTCCTCAAGACCATCGCAAAGTGGTGAAGCACATGTATAATTATTTAAAATGATGATCTTGGAATCTGTAGTTATTCTAAGAGACCTTCTCAACTTATACTTATCAAATTCTCCTTCTTAAAGCTTCACTGAGTTCCTTGGACTTTCCTGTTGTTCTGAGTATTGGTCAATCCAATGAGTGCTGTCAAACACATCACTTTTATGTTGGAAAAGAAAAACTACCAGATGTGGTCAATCTTGATCACTGACAAAAAGTTAATAGGCTTCAGCTTTGTCAAGTTAAAATACATTGTAGAACCTTTGGCACCAGTTAGAGTAACAGTAGCCACCACTTAGAGAAAAGCCAAAATAAACTGAAACGTCTGCACCCAATTCTTATTTTAAAGTCATTAAAGATGTAAACTGTACAATCATTCCACCCTGCAAGAAGAGCAATTTAAAGAAATCAGGAACCGCCCTAAATTACCATGACATTCATGCCCAAGATGAGTGGGTGTAAATTTCTGACCATAGTCTAGCCATAACCTCAGAGATACCAAAGAGTACTTCAGTGATGTAATTGCAAACAATTGTTTGTAGACATGTGGACCCCACCAGTCAACCTGTAACTTTAAACCTTTAAAGTGGTGACCCAGAGATTGAGGGTAACCAGTTGGTTGCCACAACTATTTGCAATTGGTCACTGAATGTGAAAGAATTCAGTGCAATCATCGGGCAACCACTGGTTACATGCTGTTTTTTTCTGGTGTGGCCAAGTCATTAACCTTCCCATTGCTGATGCACATGTACTGCAACCCGTCAGCAGATAGAAATAATGATGTTCTTTCGACTGTAACCGTCTTGACTGAAAGTTTTAGAAATATTGGGCTGGTCATTTCTCCCTTTGTGTATGTCACTTAACAGCCTCCAGCCATGCGACATGTGACAGTATGATTGTAATAATGAGCGCTTTGAGTTCAAAGTGAAAACGAGCACGCTAATTTATTCTCAATGAATACAAATGAGGTAAAGTCGTCATGTTCACAGTTTCAGGACGAGATGGTTGCCTAGTTTTTTTGGAAGCACAAAAAGTGATCCGAAGGAACCTTTTAGTTCCCTGACAGAAAATCACCCATGTACTTTTCACGGAAAAATGTCTTAAATTCAGGAAACTACTAAAATTATGAGGATTTATCTCCTAGAGTTTATTAAAGTCTTTTGCAACATTTGAATCAGTGGCATTTAAGCAAAATACAAAAATTCCATCTCATAGGCACAAAGTCAGGCACTCACAGAAGTCAGTTTGATTCATCCTCTGAGGATCATGAATGTCACCGTGTAAAATTTGTGGCACTCTGTCAGAAGGACTTTGATTTAAAATGTAAATTACCCTTCTGTATATGATTTAATCTGTCCACAGGGGGCCAAAAATGTCTGTATAAAATGACAATTAATCCAATTTTTCAGTCTGAATCAAAGTGACGGAAGAGCCAGTTGACATCTGTAGAACAGATGCACGGTTAAAAGATGCAAATGCATCAGTCTTTTTTTTTCTTTCCAGTTTCACCAAACCATAGTCATCCGCTGACATTTTCAGCCCACGGTCATAAAGCTTTCCAAGGAAAGATAATTATCTAACTGTACTCATATATCAGTACTGTGCAGTGTTAGAAAAACATATGGGAATGCCAAAAAAATTGCATGGGGAGGATTCTGAGGAGACTCAGTCCATCTAGCTACTCCCAGCTCTTCAGCCCTGGCAAAATGCTAAAAAGTGATGTCAGTGCATTCCTTGGGCTTCAGGGACATTCTCCAGGCAGCACCAGTGAGCTTAAAAGGACTTTTCACGGCATTAAAGGCCTACAAACCAAGTTCACATGTTTTGGGTTAATTTTACACAACATAAGATTGAATGCTGACACTGAGTGAAGGCTTCATTTTAGGTCCCCAGAGGGATAGTTCAGAACTGTATGAGTGCCTAATCAACCTCGTGACTTATGTTTTTAGGGTTCTGGACTGGGCGCACGCTCTGCTTGGACTAGGATGGACAGTTAGAGGTATGTTGCTGCAGGTCACATTCTTTCCGGGAAAGTGAAGCATCTCCAAGACAGTGAGGCTGTTTCATTGCCATGTCTGGTTAATGCTGCTGCTCTGCTCTGGCTCACCCTCACTTAGGCCCCAGTGACTCCATACACAGCTGACTCAAACACAAACACAGAGCGAGACACACACAGGCAACAACACTTGGGCGATCTTCCACCAACTCAGTGACCTCCTTTTTACTGTACAGTTGATATTCTCCCTCACATACTCGCACAGGCACACTCACTGACCCCCTGGCAGCTGATTCTGGAGCCCCTTCCCAGAATTTAGTGATGAAAACAGCTGCGGCGCTGATCTCAGTCCAGACTCAAGTCTGACCAGAATTCCTTTGAATCATAGTTGAACCATTATGATTCAATGGAAATCCCATTATCTAAACTTAGTGTCAGTGCTGATGATAAATGAACAATTAAATTAACAATCACTGACTGCTTCTTGAGCACACAACATGTTGCATTAATAAGAATGAAAGCTTAAACTGAACTGACTAAACTTCCTGTCAAAGGGTCCCTGCTTGTTTTTGCCTTGCAGTCATAGTGAAAGTGAAGCTAGTGTACTGGAATGATTTAGATTTAATTTTCAGCCTCACTGCACTCCCGTACCCCTCCACCCCCGCAAACAAAAAGCTTGTCACTAGCAGAGTCTCCCAGACAACCACAGGACAACAAATGAGTTCCTGGAAAGCTCATAGCAAATGCGTCTTGTCACACAGCATGGCACAGTCTCCACTGCGCATCTGTGCCACATCGTTGCTGCTGGTTGTTTTTTTTTTTTTCCCCCAAAGTATTCCTTCTGCTGATGGAGAAACGGTCAAACAGCAAGCAGGGAAAAACTTGTGTGATGACCTCAAGTCTGGTACTTAACTTTTATTTGACATAAAAAAACATCCATACAGAGCAAAACTTTAGGGAGCTGCTGCTCCTCATTCTAGTAAATGTGTCGGTGTCTTTAATAATGTATGGAGCAACTGGAAATTTTCTTACAGGTGTATCCAGGAGTTGTGCTGCAGAGTGATTTATTACAATCCACAAAAGGAGATGAATGTCAAAACTAAAGAAACTAAATCAAGGTGTGAGCCTTGCTTCGAGTGGTGATTAATGACTTGGGCTACAGCAACCAAGGAGGTGAGCGAGGCTTCCCCTGAGATACGGATTGTGGCTCAGGTAAAAAAAATGTAAATGATTTGGCATTTAAGATGATGAGGAAAAAAAGAATAACAGACAAGAAGAAAACGAAGGAAGCAGGTGGAGGACAAGGACCACCTGGTGTGTCACCCCGAGATGTGAGACTCACTGCAATTACTGGTCAAACGTAAGCAGGATATGAGGATGAGAATGAAAGAAATGGCATTTAGTTAGGATGCAAGCCCTTTTTTGTTATGAATATCTATAGCCTATTAATTTATAACCAAGCTGTGATTGTGGATGACATGTTTGTCTTTGTGATACCTGCCAACATTCAGAGCTTTTTATTTATTTTTTATTTTCTTGAGGAGTGAGTGGTGGGGGAGGATGGTTTCAAAGCTTTTCCCCCCCATTCTAACAAGTTCATCACAAAATTGATGCATTAAGTCATTTTGATGAGACAGCTCTGAACATTAGCCCGAAGAGATTCACCAGAGAAGCGGAGCCCAAAGATCCATCCAGGGTGTGCTCTACAAGGCAACAACGATACGAGGACAGACCCACAAAGAGATGGAACTGAGCAACACTGGAAGAACATCTGGGAGAAAGAAGCATCGCACAGCACCATTTCCACTTTCCCATGATGTCACACTTGATGCCGACATCAATGCTCTAGTCCAATCATCTTCTCCGATTCTTCTTCTGCTAGCACATGATGTGAAAGCACAGACTGATAGAATATGGGGACTGATGGGGACGGTGTTAATGATTTGTGGCATCGATTAAACAAGGTGCTGGAAACATTCCGGAGCATCGCAGAGTTGCTGCAGATTTGTCAGCTGCACACCTGAGATGTTCCACTGCATCCAAAGGTGCTGTTTTAGAATGAGATCTGGTGACTGTGGGGGCACCCAGTGTGGTCTTCAGCTGCTGTAGCCCACCTGCTTCAAGGTTCGACATATTGTGCATTCAGAGATGCAGTTGTTTGAGTTATTGTTACTTCATTATCATCTTGAAGTAGTCCGGCCATTCTCCTCTGACTTCTGCCATTAGCAAGGTGTTTCACCTGGAGGACTGCCTCTCACTGGAAAGATGTATGGATGGATGGATGTATGGATGGATGGATGGATGGATTGATGGATGGATGGATGGATGGATGGATGGATGGATGGACCATTCTCCGCAAACCCTAGAAATGGTCGTGTGGGAGAATCCTAGTCGATACAGACCAGCCTGCCTGGTCTGTATCGACTTAAATCACCTTAAATCACCTTTCTTCCTCATTCTGGTGCTTGATTTGAACTTCAGCAGGTTCATGCTGACCATGTCTACATAAACTGCTGAATAATGTCAAATCCACTGTGGGAGAAAAAAATCAAGCCCTCTATGAAAGCGCTGAGCGACTAATACTGAAAAATAAAATATGATTTGAGAGAAGTCAGTCATCATTTGACAGTGTGATTTTGGAGATAATGATCCTCCACAGAGATAACTAACCTCTCACTGCTCTGCTTTTTTTTCCCCGCACAGCTCAGTTGTCTTATTATCAGCTGTACGGATGAATACAGCTGCCATTACCTGAGATGAACCTTGCTGGGACTTTTCTGTGGTCTGTTTCCACAAGCTGTCTAAAGCGACTGAGTGGTTTTCGAATACACTCATCTGTTCGCTTGCTCTCTGCCTCTCGCCGTCTCCTTCTGCTCCTGCGTGCCGTCCCTAAATGACTCTGTCTTCCTCTCTTATGTCTCCATCTGCTACCCTGTCTAGTGGTGTTTATTCACCTCTTCCTCTCTCTCTTCTTCTGCCATCCCCATCTGCTTGCTTAGCCCTTTTGGTATTTGAAGGATTTCTTGCCTGAGTGTTCATCCTGTTTGCTCCATTTCACCATATTGTGTTAATGCACTCCTCTGTAGAACCAGATTTTATGTATACCTGTTCCTCTGAAAATTATTTCAGATGCCTGCAGGTCTGTTTGCTTACTTATTTATGGGACAGAGGGCCCAAGCCTTGGAGTCTGATTGAGGTCGGGAACGCATACACCTGGAGATATTTTACAGATGCAATGCATTACAAAACCTGCATAATTGATGAGTGCATGATGGTTGACTCCACCTCTAAGAATCACCCAAATTAACCCCCGAGCCTGTGAAACCACACAGGAACCTATTTTTTTCAACGCTGTCGAGCACAAACACAGGTCTGTTTAAACATAGGCTTCCTCTGAAACCAAATACTTAGAAAACAGCTGGCTGCATTGTGTGCAGGCATCCACTTTCAGAGGATTCTCAAACAGAGGGATGAATATTTTGCCCTAGATACCCACTGTTCCCACTGCAGAAGGTGACCACAGGGCTGCAGCAGGTTGTAAAGTAGTGTCTGTAATGATTAGCAAATGAGTTCTGGGCTTTGGGCCTCGAGAGTCTGAAAGGCTGTGCCCGATCTCTTACACAACATTGTCTTATAGACAGCCACACAAAAATGACAAAATGCATTCACTTAAGACTGAACAGCTGAGGGACACTTCAAAAAATAATAATAAAAAAACAGCACTCAAAATGACTCCTGTTGTGATATACCGGCATTGCCGTGGTGCCAAACGTTCCTTTGCTGGTTCCTGGAAGAGGAGAGCATAGTAGTGGGCCCAGAGCCAGCATGGCAGCAGTACAGCATCAGCAACCAAGGCAACAGATTCCCTGAACAGATTTAGCTCTCCGCTCAGAGGCACTGAAAGAGAGAGTTTGGCTCGGTTGTAAGTATTAGTTGCAAATACCTTTGATTTTCTGGTGCCCGGTTTGGGGTAAAAGCCTCTCTGTTAGAGAAGCCTGGGAGAATTTCCCATTTTAGCTGCTGAATACCTGCAAATACATAAGCCAGTGAAAGCAAACACAACACCTGACAATAGCGTGATGGTGAAGGGCTGCACATTTATGTATCTCAGCTGTCCAATAAGCAGCGCTACATGTATTTAAAGTGATTGATGTATATGACAAATTTAAAAAAAAAGCTTTTTAATTTGCGTGCAGTTTGTTGCAAAGTCCATATAAATGCAAACTATGGCAAGCCTCCTTCTCATAGCAGAGCGACCACAGTCAAATGATCAGCCAAACTTCCCTTCTTAAAGGGCAAATTGTTTAGTAATACAATCACCCACAGCACACAAGTTCTGTAATCCAAATGACAGGAAAGGTTGCTCGATGGCGCTGTCTTGTGATCTTGCACTCATATCGAGAACGCAGCATTGTGTGTCAGTGCCTTCCAAAACACGTTTGGCCATTACAAAAATGATTCACGCAGCTACTTTCTTGCATGTCGGTGCTAAGGTTCAGGTTTGGTTAGGTGTGGCGCTAACTGAAAACATTTAGCTGAGGTTACATCGTCACAGTTAAAAGAAACCAAAGTTGACTTTTGGTGGGAAATGGGGCATCTCAAATGTCACAGCCACAGACTCACCTTCCTCCCGGCTTCAGAACCTCGAACTGACGGCGTAGCCATTGTCATGTCATTGGTTTTATGTTTCCGCTGCTGTGGGAAGGTTTTCTACAAACTAAATATTGGTGTTTCAGTGCAAAGGTGATGCTATTTTAGAATGTGCGACGTGTGGTTTCATGTTCATGCTTGATTGTTGAACAAAATTTTAATTAATTATTACCGGCTGTATGAAATCCATCATTTTTGCATGTCTGCTCTGTAGGAACAAAGAACTATCAAAGTTCTTCGAATCATTTTGGGTCTTTTTTTTAATCCCATCTCAGGATAGGTCCTCTCCAACTCAAAAGGAAGCTTGTCATCGTGCGGTGCGGCACCAGCAACCGTCAGATAAAAAAAAAAATCACCAAGCACCTGTAAACATTACCAGAGGCATCACACAACAAGCTTAATGCTCTCCATTAATCAACACTTAGCTCTAAACGTGGACCTACTGTCAAATGCAGGTTTGATTAACCCTAAATGATGGAGCAAATACATGAGGACTGTTATCCTCAGCTGCGTGAAGCGTTCGCAGGCAACACGGGCTTTATAGTGTTCAGTGGTAGCTATGAACATTGCAAAATTTTCCAAAAAACATGAAAAAGCATCCAAGACACCAGCGGTGTGGCGGTCGAAGGATCAGCACAAAGGAATTCACTGACTCAGAGCAAATACATGTGCTGAGCAGATCTGCGGGCTGAAAAATATCAATAAAAAAAACAGAAATGATCCGGCATTGTGGGCCAATGGGCTACAGAGCCAGATCGGTTCATGTAAGGTCAGCGTCAAAGCAGTAACTCTAGCCATAATCCCACCAGATCCATGCTTCAGTTCAGAGCCTCAAAATCTAATCACTCCTAATAGAGCAGTATTGGATTCTCAGTACTCCACTCCCTCTGCATCCCTCTCGCATTCTTAGTCACCTCATATGTCTTCCTCCTCTTATTCTCCCCATCCCCACCTCTGCCCCTTGTTTTTTTGTCCTCTCCCATATCTCATAGTCCTTGGTGGGTGTGGAGGCCTTCTTCTAGCTTTGACGAAGGATGCCTTTATCAGAGTTTTTCAGACAGCCAGTCAGTCAGCAAATCAGTTACTCTATCACTAAAGACACAATCAAGCGTCCCAGCATACCACTGACTCATCCAGCCGTGCAATCAGCCGCTCAGCAAGCAGGTAAGGAAGTTAGGCCACACGTCAGCATGAACGTACATCTCAAGAAGCATCTTGTTTTTCTTTTGAGGCATCCTCATCTGGCTTGATGCCACCACGAGGAAGGGATATTCTACAGTGGAGGGTTGCTGCCCCATGCCCAGTACATGCGAACCTAAATGATGCCAACCAATCAGAGTGATTTAAAAAAAAAAGTATCAAATTTGAGTCCAGTAAGATGTGGGAGTCACTACTGAGCATGATTTGAAGGCAGGGCATCCTTTTCTGACACATGGTCACAGGAGCACGTGGTGCGAGAAGAACACAAGAATATTCACTCTAATAATCATATTTAAAATTATATTAACTGTAAATAAAAAAATGTTTTTTTTAATGTTTGTTTTATGAAGTTTTTAATTTAGCATTTAGTTTTTCTTTTCATGGACTCAGGGCACCGTTGTGCGATAAGGGGTACAGTTACCGAGGGCGAAGATGCTGCACCACCTGATGAGGCGCCTGATGAAGAGGTGCCTTCAGAAGAGCTGTAATGCTCTTCTTGGCTGTGCAGTACTGTACATTCATCTCATCGCCATCACCTTCATCGCCATCAGTGCTACTGGTAAAGTAACCCTAGTCCTAACCCCCCTAACCCTACCCTCATCCTCAAAAAAGGGGTACCACCGCCTTGTCTTTCATTTGATACACATGGCATCATTTGATAGGCACAGCAGGAGTGATATGCTGGCTGCTCTACAGATGGGACTGCACTGAGAATGGCAGAAAGAGACCACGTGCGCTCGTATGCATTCAAAACAAAATTGCACAAAGTCTGTGCAAATCCAAGAAAAGAAAGCGAGAAGAGCGGGCGAACCAGTGGTGGGACATCTCAAAAATATGAGGAGAAGAGGAAGAAAACCCAGGGCTCCCATTCCAAATCAGGATGTTCGTTTGGACACTACATCACAGCGCCCAACTATATGTGACAACCAGTGATCATGCCGGGTTCCTGGGCGCACAGGAACGCTGAAAGATGTGTATAAATTGTAATGGTCACCCCTGTTTTACAGCATAGATAACAGAGTGACAGCAACATGTCTCACAACATGAGAATCAATACCAAGCAATATGAACCCAAGCCTGTATCAAGTCATAAGTGTAAATGTCTCAAGTGTTTTTAATTCATTTGTTGACATATGTGGAAGCTTTTCTGATATGTTTGTTGCTCTCTAACTGTTGTCTTAGGATCTATGAATTAATAATTTTCTCTATTGTTTTGTAACATTGTTTTGTAACGTTGTTGTGCAACGTTGTCCCTAGGCAACAAAAATACCCTGGACTGGGCTATTTGAAGTATAAAATCAGTTGTTTTGGCAATAAAATGGCCCAAAGTGAATCAGTAAATGATGCTGAATAATTTTCAGCATGTACCATCAAAATGTGTGCAGTAGTGGGAATATGTTTGCTTTTAAAAAACAAACAAATAAGCACAGAGTGATACTGTTAGACTGATACAGTATATTCCATCATTATAGTAGCTACCAAATGAATACAGGCCCTCAGAATACCCTGATGGAACAAACTGGGTATTAGGAGATTATTATGCTCATTTCCAGTTCCATATTTTTGTTCTTGGACTCTTATGATTGGATTAGAGCAATAATTCACAGTTCAAAATAATCCTTATTCATTTTATGCCGGACCTTGGTCAAGCCTTTCCATTCATTCACTGCTGGGAATAAGCTGTTTTAGCCCCGAAGGAACCCCCCTTCCCTTTAAGCCAACTGACTGGCTTTCTGTTGGTAGGCGAACTTTCTTCTGCTTCTGCCATTAACAGCAGGTTTGAACAGCAGGTGGGTGGGGCTTATTGTGCTCACAGCCAGAGCTGTGGGCCAGACAAGACAACACTAAGGATGTCCTCAGTCTTTGACATGCAGCACTAGAAAGACATTATTTGAAACTGAACTGAGAGCCAAAAGCTCAGGCTTCAGAGTCGCCTGAAGCCTGAGCTTTTGGCTCACAGAGATTACTTGTACATACGCTGACCTCATTAATTAAAACGTTTACCATGAGCATGCACCAGTATGATCCCAGGAATACAGTGGATGCATGTCTGTGATGTGCTTTTGTTCCATCCTTCACACAAATCACACAAATCACATGAGGAGTGTTTGGTCGGCATGAGGTCTCTTATTTGGAAAATTTATCCAGTTCTCCGGGGTATTCCTGCGTCTGATTTCCTGCCCTCCTCATCTGTTCTGTGCAGCTTGGCGTTACTTCTTCAGAAAATTGAGTCATTCAGAGCCGAGGGGAGAGCAACTTCTGGGCTAATTCTGGGAAACTTCTGTAATTCAAAACAGCATTTTTGGAGGATTTACGCTGCCTTCAGTTTTGCAGTTAACTCCAGTGGCTGTGTCGGAGCCAGAATGTGACACGTGTGTGGTCAGTGTATTCGTGGAGTAACAGTATGTGATAAACTAAGAATTCATCACAGGGAGGGATGAAAGCCCATGGCACTCGGGTGCAGTTTTGCAAGATTTCTACGCATTAAAAATACATCATTCTTGCGTTTTTGGGATGACACTGAGCTGCTAAATTGCAGGAGTTCATGAGTGAATTAAATTGAATACATTTACAATTAGAATGGCAAACTTTCAAAGAAGCTGCTTTCCCAAACAAAAACAAAAGCAAACAAAAAGAGGAGACTAAATCATGCTCGAGCATGCAGTGGCTCAGCAGGCATCTGACCAGGATGCCTCCTGGGAACCTCTTGGGTGAGGTGTTCTGGGCATGTCCTACAGGAGGAGGCCCTGGGGTCGACCCAGGATGCGCTGGACAGATTATATCTTTCGGGTGGAGTGGGAACGCCTCGGTGTTCCCCCACATAATCTGGAGGACATGACCGGGGAGAGGCAGGTCTGGGTTTCACTGCTTAGGCTGTTGCTCCCACAACCCGGGACCGGATAAGCAGAAGAAAATGGATGGATGGATGGATAGATGGATGGATGGATGGATGGATGGATGGATGGATGGATGGATGGATGGATGGATGTTGGTACCCCTCTGTTAAAGAAAGAAAAGCCCACAATGGTCACTGAAATAACTTGAAACTGACAAAAGTAATAATTAATAGAAATTGCCCAGGCAAAAATAATCAAAAACAGCTTCCAAAGAGATTAGAGGTGAACTCCAAGGTCACGGCACATCAGTGTCAGAATGCACCTTCACTGTTTGAGCCAAAGTGGACCCAATCAAAGATGACTGAGGACACCACTGTTGAAAGCAAATCATAAAAAAGCCAGACTGGAATTTACCAAAATGCATATTGACAGGCCACAAAGCTTCAGGGAGAATGGCCTCATGTTCACAGACACAAGAATGAAGCCTACAAAGAAAAGAACACTGTAGCTACTGTAAGACATGAAGAAGGCTCGGTTGTGTTCTGGTGCTGCTTTGCTGCAATTGGGAAAGGGTGTGTTGAATGTTTGTAGGGTACAGTGAAACCTCAAGGTTATCAAGGCATTCACGAGTGAGATGTGCTACCCAGAGTCAGAAAGCTTTGTCTCAGTTGTAGGTCATGGTCCTGCAGCAGTACAATGACCCAAAGCACACAGCTAAAAACACCCTGGAATTGCTAAGAACAAAATATTGGACTACTCTGAAGTGGCCTTCTACGAGCCCTGGTCTAAATCCTACTGTGGAAGGAGCTGAAACATGCAGTCTGAAGAAGGCGCCCTTCGAACCTGAGACAGCTGGAGCAGTTTGCTCTCGAGGAGGGGGCCAGAGTACCTGTCAACAGGTGCACAGGTCTCAGTGAGAGTTACAGAAACCACTTGATTTCAGTGATTGTCTCAAAAGGTTGTGCAACAAACTGTTAAGTGAGGGGTACCATCATGTTCAGGCCAGTTTCATTCATTTATTTTTAAAAATAATTCTGTTGAGCCACACTTTAAAAACAATGTCTGATTTTTCTTAGTTAATTTTCAGTAAATTTGTATTAATTATTACTGTGGTCAGTGTCAGGTTATTTCAGTGACCACTGTGGCTTTTCTTTCTTTAACAGAAGCGTACCAACAGTTTTGTCCTTGTCTGCAGTTACACTCCAGTGTGGACATGACCTAATGCTGCGAAACTCATCTCACTCTCGTGTTTCTTAAGAAAATCTTCTATGTCAGTTTATTTAGAAGTATAACAAGTGCAAAACAACCTTTCCTGACCTAATGGTCAGCTGGCCAAATATCTAAGTGGTCCTAGTGTTTCTTATCTCTACAGTGTCCATAAAGCGAGCTCCTGTCTTTGGTCTGTTTATGTGAGGGAATTAAAGCTGTGCTAGCACAGCACCATAATTAATCCTTTGGAGGTCCACATGTTGTGCTTACATGAAAATGACTTCAAGTAAACTTTAAGATCCAAATTATAAAAGTAAACACTGATCTCCATAAAGAAATATTTGGATTTTATGGACCATCCCTGTGCCTTTGTGCAAACATCTTTCCAACGCTGCCATCTCACGTCTGTGATGTTTAAGTTTGAGACAGTGGCTGCAGTAAAGATCACTCTGCAGCCCTCAGGAGTAAATGTGAATTATTAATACATAAACACATTAGTTGAGGATTATTAGCAGTGCATTGTGCTGTCAGCCGGCTGCAGCTGTGATTGGCAGATCAGTGCCCATTTGCCTGTGTAGGGATTATAATATTAGCCGGGCTTCCAGGAAATGAATACTCTTGGCAAACATGAAGAAATGCCACGTTATGTTTACGTTTGGCTTTTGATGCTCGTCTGCCTGCGTAATGTAAATTCTGCTTGTGTAATCTGTCTACTCTGTGAGTGGAAGGCAAATATGAACTGGCTTGCTTTTAGTGCACACGTGACTTGCTAGTCTTTCCTAGTTTTCTGTCTTCCAGGACGGTGCTCGTGCTTTCTCTGACTGTTTGATAACTGCACTGTATTTCTGCAGCAGGTACATGCTTTGCAGGAGCAACACAGGGTGTCAGCACACTTCTCGGGTATTTGAGATGGAGTACAGAGAGCCTAGAGTTTCTCTTGCAGCACTCAAAGTAAATACACTGGATCCAACATAGTCTGATACTGATTTCATGCTGGATCCAGATCTATCCAGATGTGGATCTGTGATGCAAATATCACACGATTGCATCCAGAAAAAAAATCCTCCCTCCTCCACAAAGGCTGAACTAGAAGATCAGATACAGTGTACCTGTGTTCCATTCTAGTGAGCATGTCTGGTCTCTCAGTTGGGTTTTCTGCCTCGCTTACACCACAGCGCCCCCACCGAACCCCGCACTCATCCTGGCCATGTTTCCACATGAGGCGGGAAACAGGATCCTGCAACAGCTTGAATGGAACTTTACAGGGAATGTTTCATTTTTACTCAGTGAAATTAGAAAATTGTAAACTGTGAAAAAAGGAACCCTTTTTCATTAAACTGAGTAACACACACACACACACACACACACACACACACACACACACACACACACACACACACACACACACACACACACA
>JAVDPK010001359.1:324209-334923 GCA_034780415.1 Cichlasoma orientale | reverse complement strand
TTGTCGTGCGAAGTTTTTACACCCACGTCATCCACGCAAGTGCCGCAGCTCACTTCCGGAGGAGCACAAGCACGACAGTATGAAGCAGGGGTCTCAAATCTGTAATTCCAGAGCCATGTGCAGTTGCTTTGCTCATCTCCAGTGGCTCAAATGACAGTATTGCTGAAATAGTTTGTAATAGCTCTCAGCTCTTTAAAGTAAACTTTGCTTTGAGTCTTGTTTTTGTTATTAAAAAAGTTTATAATAATATATTAATAAAATATTTTTTAAAAAAAGGACAGGTCTGCACTCTATCGCATTCATGCTGCATTTTGATCCAAAGGATTATCTTCACACATGCCCAAAGAATATCTTATGGCTGGTGTGGTACATAAAATAAAATTTCCTAGATGTGTCCATTTTCTGGAATTTTCTTTGACACCAAAGGGAACATAGATTAGCCAGCCTGAAATTTCCTTTATGTTATATTTTACACAAACAAAAACAAAAAGAAAAAACAAAACAAACTATTATATAAAGGAAAGCGCTACATTCAGAAGTGTATTAGGATTCTTCCTAGTGCCTGTGGGGCTCTTTTTAATCTTCCTAACGATCATGCTACCATGTGAAAATCAATAATTAGCGCACAAAAAGGAAGCATTACCCTCCTCCAAAATTCCATTGTGAATTCATCTGGTCTGCACACCGTGTTGGGAATTGTAGATAGGAAAAAAAAAAAAATCTGAAGAAAAATTCAACCACGCTGTTTGTATATCCGTGATGACTTAATTAGCCTTGAAAAGCCTGTCAACAATAAAATGTGTTTTGCATATGTACTGCATCGTTATCATGTGAAAATCTATTTTTATCACAAAGTCCTTGTGATATCTGTCAGCCATCATTGGCAATAATGTCCACACAAGCTCTCGGAGATCGCACATCCTTGCCTAGGGCACCCTTCAGTCTCATCCCTCCACTCTGTTTCATCCTTCATTTAAATACTTCCTTCCATGCATCTGCCGCCCTGTTCAGTGCTACATCCCATACTCCCCAGTGACTGCCTATTACACTGGGAAGCATCCTCCATTTCCCCTCCCTGCAGAGAGTGACTCCAAAACATTGCGGGTGCCATGACCTTCAGCTGAGTTGTAACTGAAGTCCTTGTGCACTCTCTCAGTCATATTCCACACCATCCAACTGTCCACAATCTACAGCTCTTTCCTGTTCTCTCCATATGTTCAGAGATCCACTTCCTTCTCCCAACACCACCCCCACAATTCCCAGCTGACCCCCCACCCTCACCCATCACTCTCTTGCACTTCTTTGATGCTCGCAGAGCCACAGCCTCCTCCCTTAATCCATTTTTTCATCCTCTATTACTCCATCCTCTTTGACCCTTCTGATTTTATTAAGCCGTCTTATACTTGCACTCACCTCCCTTTAACCTCTTTGCCTGTTCCTACCTTTTCCTACCCAAATCCTTGACTTTTCACTCCCATAACCCTCCTCCAGTTAACCAAGAAACTCACACATTCTGACCCATTTACATAAGTCCCAAGCTGCCAGCCTACACAAATCTTCACAGACTTCTAAGTGTTTTTGTTATCTGTTTCAAGTGCAGCGCAGTGGCTTTACGCTATACGCTTAACATGCTCTTCAGAGTAATTACTATGATTACTATGAAGTTCCAGCTTTATCATCAACAAAGCTCATTCCTGTGTGTTTTGTTCTTGTCATTCTACATTCCAATGACATTCCAACGCTTTTAAAATTTGTCTGTAGTTAACACGACTGTGTATAAAGAACTGTAGCCCCCCCCCCCCCATCAATTCATTCAGTCTAATCATTCAGCAGATTCTGATTTTCTTTCTCTCCACATACTCAGTCTTTATTCCTCATGCATTATTTATTTACAAGGACAGAAGACTATCTTGCATGACCTCTGCAGCCTCCAGGGAGCCCAGAGCATGCTGGGAGCATCCTGTGAGCATGGACAGCGTTACAGCTGATCTTTCTCACTTGGACTGGTGTGTTAACTGGCCCTGTTGAGATGGTTTTTGCACACGCACAGAGCCCTCCATGTCCTGGCTGACCATGACAGCAAGTCACCCACATGGCTGTGTTGCTTGAACATTGCACATGTCTGTCAGCCATACTTGCCATCATCACATGGGCAGTGTATGGAGAGCACTTGTGTGCACAGCCAAGCCTAATGTCATGCAATCAATACTTTCCATACCAGGGAAAGGACCAGCACGTGTGTGCAGTTCATGTGTGAGACTGTGCCCTCAGATGTGAACCTCATCATAAGTGATCTCATGACAATCATATTATTCATAAGTGAAGAGAGGAAATCATGTGGTGATCATGTGATGGTAAGCTATGTAATTTTTTTTTTCAGTGCCTTCTCAAATGGTAACAAGCACGTGGTTTGGGACTGGTTGTCTGAAATTTATAAAATGGGATACATGAGTGGAAGATTTATTATAGTAATACTGACCCAAAGTCTGTTAGCGAGGTGAGCCCTCCCAGGGGGATGCAGAGGCAGAAGGACAAATGTGTGTTTATGTTCCAAAAAACTGGAAGTTAGTTACAGTTTGGCCTGTGTTGTGGCAGGCCATGGGCAATGGCCAGAAAGAAAGTTGTAAAACTTAAAGTGTGGGAAATAATTATTTGATCCCCTGGTGAATTTGTGAGTTTGCTCACTTACAAAGAAATGAAATCTCAACCTTTTATGGTAGTTTAATTTTAACGGAGAGAGACAGAATATCAACCAAAAATCCAGAAAAAACACATTGCATAAAAGTTATGTCTTGACATAAAACATGCTGTACAAACACTTGTTGGGAACCACAGCGGTAAGACGTTTCTTGTAATTGGTCACCAGGTTTGCGCACATCTCAGGAGGGATTTTGGCCCGCTCCTCTTTTCAGAAACTCTCTAAATCCTTCAGGTTTCTTGGCTGCTGCTTGGCAGCTCAAAGCTTCAGCTGCCTCCACAGATTTTCTATAGAACTGAGGCCTGGAGACTGGCTAGGCCACTCCATGACCTTAATGTGCTTCTTCTTCAGTCACTCCTTTGTTGCCTTGGTGGTATGTTTTTGGTCACGGTCATGCTGGAAGACCCATCTTTATTGTTCTGGCTCAGCAAAAGGGTTTATTGCCCAAGATTTTGTGGTACACGGCCCTGTTCATTGGCCCCACAGTGTGATAAAGTCATCCTGTACCCTGAGCAGGAAAACAGCCCCAAAGCATGTTTCCACCTCTGTATTTGAGATGGTGTTCTTTGGGTCATACTCAGTATTTCTCTTCCTCCAAACATGGAGGGGTTGAGGTTATACCAGACAGCTTGATTCCGGTTTCATCTGACCACAGCACTTTCTCCCAAGGTTTCTCTGAATCATTTAGATGTTTTCTGTCAAACTTAAGATGGGCCTGTACATGTGCCTTCCTTCTCGAGCAGGAGGACCTTCTGGGCGCTACAAGATTTCAATCCATTACAGCGTAGTGTGTTACCAATGTTGTTATTGGTGACTATGCTCCCAGTTGCGTTTCAGATTGTTAACAAGCTCCACCCATGTAGTTTTGAGATGATCTATCACCTTTCTCATGATCCTTCTCACCAATAATCCCACCAACAGTTGTCATATAGTTGTAGGGGCTATTCTTTCTCAACGTGAGCATAACAACATGCATCCCTGTCAGCTGAACAAAATCAGTGTTGGAGATCGAGAGCTTCTCACAGCGAAGTTAGAGGAGGAGGAATGGAGCCATTGGCTTGAAGTGACTATCATCTGGACCGATCACAAAAACCTTTCCTACATCCAGGAAACCTTTCCTTCAACTCCTATTAAGCCAGTTGAGGCTGGGAAGGTTTTTACTTGATTCAATTTCACCATGACCTATCGTCCAGGGTTCCAAAACACCAGCCCAATGTCTTCTCTCGCCAATGCTCCACCTCTGATCAAGTCTCTGAGCCTGAAACCACTCTTCCATCCTCCTGCATCGTCGGGGCCCTAGATTTCATCACCTGTCTGCCTCCCTCCTCAGATAACACCGTGATACTAAAAGTTGTTGATTGTTTTTCCAACACAGTCCATTTCAGTGTCCTGCCGAAACTTCCCACAGCTCTGGAGACACTCAGCTCTTCGATGACAACATGTTTTGGCTTCATGGGATACCTCTGAACATAATTCCGACCGAGGGCCACAATTTACATCTAAAGTATGGAAAGAATTATTTTCTGCCATTATAGCACAAGTCAATCTGTCCTGTGTTTTCTTTACCCCCAGCCTAATGGTCAAATGGTGTGAGCTAATCAGGAACTGGAAGCGGCGCTGAGGTGCGTGGCATCATCTAATTAGTCGACATGGAGTTCTCAGCTCACATGGGCAGAATATCCTCACAACTCACTGATGTCCTTGGCAGCTGACTTCACCCGCTTCTCTGGGGTATCAACATCCATTATTCCCCTCCCAAGAAGGGGACTTTTCTGTACCATGTGTTCAGCATCATCTTGGCGGCTGTTGTCAGCTGCTCTCCTAAGAACATTTGACCAGAGCAAACATCTCACTGACAGGCACTGGCTTCCTGCTCCAACCTACCATCCAGATCAGAAGGTCTGGTTGTCGACCAGAAAGATCCAATTGCATACTGAATCTAGGAAGGTCTCTCCTCTCTGAAACCCAACAAATTCAGCTCTTCTTGTCTTTGGATTCACTGTGATTTGCTCTGCCAACCTTGACAGCTAACCACCACATGCTCCTGCAAAAGTCAAATGCACTCTGGACATACTCACCTGCATCACCTGCCCACCTGCTCTCCTCTGCCATCTCTCACCTCCTGTAACCTGTCCCTCATTCCTCATACACGTGTGACAAGTAAACTCCACTCATTACATTATTCCACTCTTAATTGAATACATTACAGGAGTAGCATCTAATGCTGCCATGGGGATGGAGTGCTGCTGACTTCAACTGAGGACTTAGTTGGGCGATGGAAGGAATACTTTAAGGATCACTTCAATCTTGCAGACACACTCATCCCCATAGTAGAAGAAGCAGGGTCTGGAGATGAGGGTCCAAGCGCATTACTGGGGTACGGTTAAAGAGTGGGTGGGCTCCTGGGGTGGGTGGGATTAGGGGCATTTAATGTCCAGTCGACTCGACATTTAAAGGCTGCTGGCCTTGCTAGTTGGTGCCAGAAATACTAGTCAGTTAAATATATTATTTGAATTTTTTAAATTTACAACAGTGGCTACTGGCTAGCAAATTAGTCGCCAGGAATGTCCTGCTTGACACATATCTGTGATGTCACATGGAAGTCGGGGACAGTTTGCAGATGGGTTGGCAAACTGAGATGGTGGTCCCGTTTTGAAGAAAGGTATAAGCTGAGTGTGAGAGTTTTGCTAAAACATATCTTGCAGTTGGTTAGGGTAGCAGGGAAGCTAGTATTAGCTATTTATTGGCTAGAAAAACAAACAAACAAAAAAAACCCAGCTTGGGATCGTGTTTGATGCATGTTTGATGCATAAAGCCACTCCGATTTCCACATGTGAAAGAATGCCCATAAATCCGTGTAGAAATCACAGAAAAATGAACTCGTCAGAGAATTCTTTGCATAATTCTTTTCATTCTTTGGATGGATGGGTACACTGCAAAGAGGGACTGTCAACAACTTATTTTGCATATTATTAATAATGTCTGAAAGGGGGGAGGAGGGGGTTAAGTTTTAATAATCCTCTGTAATGCCTTTTATCCATTTTAGAAAACAGCTGGAATAAATACCTGTTAATAACAACAGGGGGATTTTACATAGTTATGTGAGCAAAACATGTCCGTTCCAGTGTGTCAATACCAGTGGAGTTGCTGGAGGCTTGATGCTTAGAACAGCAGCAATTCAGCTAGAAATGATGACAGTGAATGTGTGTGTGAGCTTTCTCCAAGTACTTTCGCTCGCAGCATGGCTGATTACGCAGGAGAGAGGCTGTGCTGACGTCAGAGTGTGTTGCACAAGCAATCCCCCCCCTCCCCCCGCCGGAGCATCCTTCCTCCATTCATGCCCCTTTTTTTCTTTTTTTAGTGAAGATGCAAAAAGGCTGGAGAGTACGTGAATCATTGCTAAAGGCTACCAAGATAGTATGCCATAACCCAGAAAAATATGGAGGAAGGGAGAGACACACATAGTTGTGAATCTGTTGGCTTTGAAAGGCAGTGATGACGCAGGCACTCCCTCCCCTGCCTCGAGTTCACGCTGAACGTGCTTGTAATCCAGATCCAAGGCTCTGCATGTTTCATAAAGTCCTCTGCAGTGGAAGAATAAGAGACGTGTAGGAAAGGAGATGGAGAGAAGGGTATAAATCCAGAAATTGCTAGAATCACTCTGTGTCTGTATTTTACAGTAATACTGTGACTAATAAAAAAGATATATTCTTATTAGCCATCAACCTCTATGCAATCCTTCAAACACCCAAAAGATATAACTGCAGAAACACTGTAATCGCAGCACAGACACCGGCTGACACTCACTTTAACACTGGATTCATCACAGTGTCTAATAGCCCCATTAATAAATCATTGACATTGATGTGTAACATCCGTTGAGGCAGGGTCATCGAGTTTGTCCCCTATAGATGAGCCTCCTACCCAGCAACCGCCCACCCAAACAGGACCCCACCCTGCTCTGGAACGATCCCTGCTATATTATACCCCTCACCCAGTTCCCAGGCATTCAAAGTGGGCAGAGAGGGATGCAAGGAATCAAATGTATCCCACTTCCAATCACATCAAGTCTGCAACACAATTTCTGCTAGTAAGAGTGATGTAAATGACACTTTGTATCAAAGCAAAATTTGTCCTCAGTGTACTGACAATAAATAAAAAAAGAATTTAAAAAAATGAATAAAATATGAATATGTTCTTATTCAGTGAAGATTTAGATTTTAGTTTTCACTGGTAGGCAAAGTGATAAGAACAAGATACAAAACAAGTGACATAGACTCATTAACACTATCAGACATGTCTGTTTCACTGTGTTGCAATGTTGAACGAAATGTATCATGTCTTTGTAGGTGGTTGCATTTCATTGTGCATCACCTCGGTGCAATACCCGACTGTCAACTTGAGCAGGATCAGTGCAGCAACATCTCCACTGTCAGATTTTTGTTTGGCTCATCAGTCAAAAAAACAAACAAAACAAAACTCATCATCATCCTAAACTCTGCCTGTGAAGTTAATATGTTTTCATGTTCTAGAATTAATAACATTTTCTAACTCTTAGGCCTGGAGACTAGTCAGCAACCATCTGGCAACCACCTATCACCAGGGAAAACTTTTATTGACCTGTTGTGAATGATTGCCAGAGGTTGCTGGCAATCAATGTGAAATCAATCACTAAAGCTTGATTTATTCAGACCAAGAGACCATTCAGTGACCCCCTGGCAGCTGCCAGTTGCTAAGGAAAAGTGTGTATTCTGTGGCTGGTTGGCAAATGGTTGCTGGCTGGTGCTAGAAATTGGTTAGGTTAAGTTAAAATTTCCTTGTTTTTAAGGAATGTCTTCTTCTGTTGGCTGCTCCCTTCAGGGAGCAGATGATGATCTGCTGTGGGGTCGCCATAGCAGATCATCTGCTTCCATCTCACCCTATAATAAAATTACGTGACGTATAATGACAATTAAATTATTCTATTCTATAACCTAGGATCATCCTCTGTCACAACAGCCCTCTTCATGTCCTCCTTCACTACAGCCTTCTTCCCTGTGTTCCTCTGCTCTTCCTCCTGCCTGGCAGGTCCATATTTAAACATCCTTTGTCCAGTATATCCACCATCCCTCCTCTGCACATGTCCAAACCACCTCAGGCTTGTCCAAACCGCTAAACCTGAGCTGACGCTCTGATATACTCATTTCTAATCTTGTCCATCCCGGTCACTCTCAATGAAAATCTTAACATCTCCAAGTCTGCCACCTCCAGTTCTGCCTCCTGTCTTTTTGTCAGTGCCACGGTCTCCAAAACCATAGTAGGTCTCACCATAGTCTTGTAAGTCTTCCCTTTCACTATTGCTGCTATCATCCTGTCACAAGTCACACCTGACACTTGTCTCAATCCACTCCCCCTTGCCTGCACTCTCTTACACTCTCACCACTCTTGTGTACTGTCAGTTGTTTAGGATAATTGACCCCAGCTATTTAAACTCATCTACCTTCAGTACCTTTACTACTTGCAGCTTCACCTGTCTTCCTCTCATTCACACACATTCTTATTCTTGCTTCTACTGACTTTGGTTCTTCTCTTCAGAGGATACCACCACCTTTCAAGGTTCTCTTCCACCCACTACCTACTCTCACTACAGTAATCTGCAAACATTATAGTCCATGAAGACTCCTGCCTGACATCATTAGTTAACCTGTCTGTCAGTATTCCAGAAGGAGCTCATGAGCCAATCCGTGATGTAATCACACCCCCATCTTGAACCCATCTGTCACTCCTACTGCACACCTCAACACTGTCTTGCTGTCCTCATACATGACTTGCTCCACCCTCACATGCTTCTCTGCCACTCCTGGCTTCCTTATGCAGTACCACTGATCTTTTCTTGGCACCCCATCATCTGTTTTCTTTAGATCCACAAAAACAGTAAAACTTCTTCTGACCTTCTCTATACTTCTGCATACAACACTTTAAAAGCAAACATCACATCTGCAGTGCTCTTTCTTGGCATGAAGCCATACTTCTGCTCGCTGATCACCATCTCTTCTTAACCTCGCGTCAACACATTTCACATATGGCTCATCAGCTTTAATATTTACTACAGCACTGCACATCATGCTTGTTCTTGAAAACCGGTAGCAGTAAACTTCTCCATTTCTCAGTCATCCCTGAGTCCATAAAAAGTCCACTACCCTCTCTCCTAGACATCTCCATGGGTACACAGGTATGTCATCTAGACCAACCACCTTTCCATTCTTCATCTTATTCATAGTTGCCCTCACTTCCTGCTTACTAATCCTCTGCACTTCCTGATTCACTAACTTCATCCATCCTCCTCGCTCTCATTTTCTTCATTCAGCCCCTCAAAGTACACCTTCCACCTTCTCAACACACTCTCTTCACTCATTAGGACATTTCCACATATCCTTAATCACCCTAACCTGCTGCACATCCTTTCCAGATAAGATAAGGTCATTCACCATTTAATTCTTGCTTCTGTCTTTACTCTCTTTCTCTTCTTGATTTTCAAAGTTATCCTACAGATGACCATCCAATGCCGCCCCTGGCACCATCTCACAGTCTCGCATGTGAGCCCTCGTGCCCTGTAAATGGGGGTATTTTCACCTAGGAAGCGATTACTCCCAATTTGGAAACACTTCATCACATACTAAAGGTGATCACTCAGAAAAACCTTTGTTTTGATTTTCAGTGACCCTGACCAGTGACCACCCCTTTCTTGCACACCATCAGAGGGTTAAAGGTTGTTGTCTTGCCTTTAATTTGTCACTCATCTTATAGCATTTGTAATCATGAAAATAATCTTGCCTTTAATGAGATTTTTTTTTATATATTGCTCCCGTAAAGTGTTAACGAACCAAGAAGGCAAAAGAGAGGCAGAAGCTGGAAACAACAGCCCCTTGGGTCACCAGTTTGACCTCTGAACTTTAACCCCTGGTCCTGAGCTGCCTGTGGTCATGCTCATCTGTCCTCATGGGGCACTTAAGTAATTTTCTTAATTTGGTTCTGAGGGAGATAATAAGGATTTAATCATGGGTCGGCCCCTCCCCCCATGGACAGTGCCTTACACACATGTTCACACTGACACGTATATACATTGACAGGTCCTGGTCTCAGAGGACCATGTGAACAGAGGCACAGCACACCAGGTCTGGAATTCACTGATTATCTACAGATTTCCCCAGAGAGTTCATGGATCAAGAATGTCTTCAGTGTTTCTATTTTCAACAACAGACATAATACCTAAGCAGAAATGTAATTGTAGCTTCTGCGTCAGTCCTTAAAAGGACACAATTCCATTCATGTTGTGTGGACATAAGATATAGCGCCTTGTTGGTGGGAATTTTCTGTAGCTTGGTAATTTCTGTTTGGAATAAACTAAACAGATTGGATCTGGATAAAAATAAATGTGAAATGCCAGCAACAATTTAAAATCCTACCTATTTGATGTTGCACATCTTGTGGGGCTTATCCGGGTCTTAACGAGATTAATACACTGCAGCTATGATTTCTGACCATTCCATGCGTCAAAAACACTCAAAAAGAGTGATGCCAAAAGATTCTCAACAAAATTCAGTCCCCAAGTGGTCATACCAGTCAAGACGTATTTACTTCCAGTCTTCATGAGTTCAGTCTCAATGAACTTTGACCTACAAAATAACAAGCCCCACCCACCCTCCAGCCTTTTTGAGCGCGAGAGTAGAGTTGACCTCTATTTCAGACAACCGTGATATTTTATAGCCGTATAGTCAAAGCCTGAACAGGGTAGAGGGGAACATAAATAAAGCGACTGAGTAGTTGTGCTCATTCTGGTTGTGCTTTTGAGTTTAGACGTTTTCTCTTATTTGGTCTTAGTTGTGTATGTTTCCCCCAACGGGATACTATATTATTATGTGCAGAGTCCTTTCTTTAAAGTGCTTGTAATGATTATTTTCTGTAGCAGAAGGGATTAATTGTTTGGCTGCTGGGATTGGGAGGCTGTTGTATAAAAGGTGGCGCTCACCTGTGTGT
>JAVDPK010001359.1:241477-289170 GCA_034780415.1 Cichlasoma orientale | reverse complement strand
CAGGCTGATATTGGCAGAGTTTATATTTGAAGATAGTGTTTGATCATTCTGAATCTGGGTCACCATTCTGAAGAAAGTGGGTGCAAGCTCAGACCAAAATTCTTTATAAAATTCTGTTGGAAAACCATCTGGACCTGGGGCTTTATTATTTGGAAGATGCTGTAGGGCTTTCTGGAATTTAGATAATGAGAGAGGTGAATCCAGAGCTGCAAATATCCAGAGTATATTTTTTTAAAGTGGTCTTAAGCAGTAGTTCTCTGAAGGTGATAACGGACACAACACTGATTACAGTTTAGCAAAGAGCCAATGTTAAATTGTATCTTTAGGCCTTTTGTTACTCGCAGCCGGTCACAAATACACATCATTTGTTTCCATTTCTTTAGTTGAATCTATGAAAAATGTCAGAGATAACACCATTTGACAGGCATAAAATTGTGTTTTTGCACCAACGAGGTGATTCCCAAAGAGCTGTTAGTTGAAAACTTGGCGTAACTCAGCATTGTGTGCAGTGTGTCCTTAAAAGAAAATTGAGTTGGAGACAAATTGGACACATGAAGGACAAAAGCCTAAAAACTCTACAGCTGATGAACAGTATTTAAGAAATCTGAAAAAAATCCAGCAAAGACCTGAAACAGGACCTGAGAGCTGCATCTGGACCTTCAGCTGATCCATCTACTCTTCAGGCCAAGCCCAACTCCTGAAAAACACCCCCACACCATAACCCCCCCTCCACCAAACTTTACACTTGGCACAATGCAGGCAGACAGGTTCTCCTGGCAACCACCAAACCCAGACTCGTCCATCGGATTGTCAGATGGAGAAGTGAGATTTATCACTCCAGAGAACACGTCTCCACTGCTCTAGAGTCCAGTGGCGGCGTGCTTTACACCACTGCATCTGATGCTTTGCATTGTGCTTGGTGATGTGAGGCTTGGATGCAGCTGGTTGCTCATGGACATCCATTCCATGAAGCTCTCTACACGCTGTTCTTGAGCCACATGACATTTGGAGGTCTGCAGTGATTGGCTATTCAGAAAGTTGGCGACCTCTACACACTACAGTATGTGTGTGTGTGTGATCAGACTGTCCACTCTGCTGCATTTCTTGCTGTAGGCTTATTGTTTTGGTCTGAGGAGGGTATGACCTGGATGATGACAGTCTCTGATGATATGTTGTGTTTTTTTCTTACAGTGTTGTGTATATTCATGTATTAATTCCACGGATGGAAGATTAGTATTTCTAATCCTCACTGCCTTCTTCATGACTCTCTGGTGAGGCTTCCTCTCTGCCTGAGTGGTGTTTCTGTACCAGACAGTGATACAAGAACTGAAGATGCTCTCCACCAGTCCTCTGAGGGTTGAGTGAAGGGGCCACTGCTCAGTCCTGCCTTCCTGATCACCCTGATGAAATAAAGCCACTGCTGAGCTTTTTTTCTCCGTGGCTGTGGTGTTTACAGTCCAGCTCAGGGTCAATGTCACACGAAGCCCAAGAAACTTGTGTCTGTCAGGTCTCTTCACCTCAGTCCCATTGATGTAGAGAGGCTACAGAGGTGTAGACATTAATGTTTTTAACCAAATCACTGTATGCGGACACGTCGCCACCCTTTATGAGGTCGAGGATGGTCGTGTCATCGGCGTATTTGATGATGAGACAGCGACACAGTCATGAGTGTACAGGGTGAAGAGGTTAGGGCCGTGTGGTGATCCTGTCCTGACTGTGAGTTCAGAGGAGACCCTGCCTCCTCACCACATGTGGTCTGCTGCTATTAAAGGCAGAAGTGTAATCTAGCAAAAGCTTCCTTAGGTAGGTCCTGCTGCTGTCCTCTTAAGAGTGCCACTGGCCTGACGTTATTGCCGTGCACTGCCCCCTATCTGTGAGGTACGGTACTTTCTGCCTCACTGTGTATTTTCACCGTGCATTTATGACCGATCACAAAGAATAAACATGTCGTTCAATATATTACACAGACTGTGGAGCATCAGCATGTGTAGCACATGTGTAATCAAACATGTATATTGGCGATATAAAGAGAGACAGCAATGGGCATGAACAGGCAATGCGTAAATTCTGCATTAAAGTGTTAAAATAATACAGAAAACAGTTTTATAGAACAGTCAAGTGGTCAAATGTATTTTCTCTTCTTGCTGTTAGTATTTTACTTGTCATGAGTGCCTCACCTGCCTCCCCTGACTGCACATCACTGCTGCAGGGTCACAGGGGAATTTGATGGGGGTTTCTGTGTTGAGCTGCTAAGCAGCTGTTCAGACACTCTGGTAAGGGTGTCGTCTTTGATGTTAGTGCTGTTTGCATTCTTGTTGTAGTTTGTGACAGACTGGATACCCTACCACATACCATGTGTGCTGTTTTGCAGGTAGAGTGGAGGCTTTCCAGCTTCTGGGAATGTGCCCTTTTTGCACATTCTGATGGACCTGCGCAGCTCACACTGGGCTCACTTGTACGCTGCTCCATCTTCTGACTTCAAAGCCTCTTGCGTTTGCCTGATTATCATGCGTACATCTGCAGTAAACCAGGACTTTTGGTTTAGGAAGACGTGAACACTTCTAGTGGGGATGCAAAAAGAAGTGGACCAGCTGATGTAGTTGCTACAGTAACAGTCTCCATATAATCATGAATATTGTCTGTTGCCTATAAAAATGTCCATGTCTGTAATTTGTGCCTAGCTCTGCAGGTCAGTTGCTTCATTATTTTAAACTTTTTTTTTCATGCAACCTGATACAGAGAATACTGCAAAGTCCACCAATACACATTCAACCCCAAGTCAGTATCAAAATTTCACATCATCCAGAGCTTGGAATAAGTGTAAATTGCAACCATGTTTTGGATTTACACAATCTGGCTGCTGAAACAGGAACTAAAATAATCAGGAGTGACATCGACTCTCAGGTTGCATTCAGCCAATCTGTTTCACAAGGTGCGACGTTAACGTGCACAGACTGAGAAGCATCCTGACTGAATGTCGAGTTAGCGATCCAGTTTCTTCTCTCGGTGTTCAGCACATTAGACAGAGCCGGAATAGCACTGCTGCTTGCTGCCAAGAAGTCTATAAAAATCAGGTGAAAAGTTCATCTGCATGCATATGTTCTGTCGTATAAGCAGGCCTGCAGGCATTTTAAGTGCTCACTTTAGCAGAAGCTGATAACGTGTTTAAGGTCACTAGATGGCAGCATCTGACTCATTTCTGCTTCACACTGGATATGATTTCTAATTGGGGAGCAAACTTAAAACTTTGAAGGGCTATAGGCTTTTGGATCCAACGTAAATTGAAATTATGTGACTGAAGGCAGCCTGTTTTTTTTTACATTTTTTTCTCCTGTTCTTGGATCAAGTCATCGAGTAGCATTTATCAGAAGATCCAGTTGGAAGTCCTCTGAATGAAACCCAGTAAATTCCTCAGCCGTGAACATGTCATCATGACATAGGTCAGTGCTCTTTACACTTCATTACCAGAGCTCAAAAACCAGACACCACTTTCTATAAATATTCATTGCAGCTACTCACATCTCTTTGAGGCTGAGGAAAAAAAGTACTTGGGCTACAGGTGCTTTTAAAGTTGCACGGCAGTTTCCCATCATTAAAGTTCACCTTTTTACTTAACCTTGCAAAATTACACCCATCATTTAACGAGTTTGGCGTCATGTCCTGTCAAAGTCCGACTTTAAATGAGAGCTGCAAAGTCTCTTCTCCTCAGTGCTGCTGTCCAAGAATGTTGTTCAACCTTTCAGGAATCCACACGCACGATAAGTTCGTGTGAACAAAGCTGCGCAGCTCTGTAAGCTTCTGTAGCAGCAACTCAAAGAAATATGTAACTTAATTCATATTATTGCCAGGGAACAAATTTAACAGACATTATGTCATCTCTGAGAAGAAATAGTTGTGTTAGTTTCTGTAAGCTTGTTTTTTTTTTTTTTTTTTCATCGATTGATACATCAGACCAGTCAAAAAATAGGGATGGGGCAGACCCCTTGAGCAGGATGGCATCTGTGGTTTCACACCGCAGATTGTGAATTTTCAGTTATGTTACGTACTATCTATGAAAGTTATATAAGTTACTTTCATATATAGTGCTTTTGCTAGATCAGTTATCAGAAAGTGGTTTATAATAGCTGAGTGAGATCCTTTTTTAAGTCTCTAAAGGTAATTAATGATAAATCCATGCAAGCATGTAAAAAAAGGACCTTGCAAGGTCCCTAATTATGGGCTTGAAGCCAAATCATGGACAGTTTAGATCAGTTTGGCTCTTTTGAGGAACTGCTGGCTAAGTTGTATTTTTTGTGTAACAAAAAAAAAGCTGGTTTGTTGGAACACCTTGAAATAAATCTTTGAAAGCACCCGCCCTTTTCCAAACATTTTCCATGCTTGACATCCTGGATGGTTCTGTGTAACAACGTATCTGATGTCAGATAACTAAAATATCCACATGGAACCACTAAGGTGTGTTTTTGTTTGCTGTTTGCAATCACTTTTTTCACTGGGTTAGGTTTCCACGCCAAAACTACTTGGTCAGTGTTGGGACCAGATCCAAGACAGCGTGGACTGTCAAAGCTCTGTTTTCTGTGTTTCCAGGGTCCCAGGCATCCAATAAGAGAACTCTTAAGAACGCACACGATGCAGACACAAAACATTCCTCCAGTCAACGCACATGTTTAAAGTCATGCTAACTGTACTGAAACAATCCATGTTCACATACGCAAAGAAATAGACTGAAATTTTGTGACTGGTTCATGTTCACGGGTCAAAAGTTCCAGAAAAAGTAAATCGGACCTTGTGTTGAGTCCTGATATTGGTCCTGCAGGTCTGTGGCAGCTGAGAATATTTCATGGGTGTGAGATCATGATTACCATCTTCAGATGTAACAGTTTCAGATTTGTTATCTTGTAAAAGATTCAGTCAGTAAGACCTTTGCTTATATTGCCACCTCCCTCACAGTATTTCCACACTCTTGCCAGCCAGCTTGACAGAATATCAGCTACCATCGAGCTATTCTTAGAGATCCACCACACCAGACAAGACAGAACTCTACTATAACAGTACAGTAGTTGTTGACAAAGCACAACACACCGTATCCAGCACTTTGGAAGTCTTGAGGGGATTAGAGCATCTGTGCTGTGCTGGGATACATTTCCAACACTCTGCTCCCTATAAAATCTCTGTGGAATCTCTGTGCCACCCTGTTACCCCATGATAGGAATAACTGGACGAGCACAGTGGTGGCTCAGCCTCATACCACACAATTATCATAATTAACACCGGTGCAGGACTTGCTGTAGGCCTTGAGAGAACAGCATTGTGAGGGTGCTGGATTGGATTGATGAGATGGAAAAAGGTTAAAGGGGAGCGGGAGGAAGACGAGGAAAGAGAGCGAGTTCACATTGTAACGTGACTCCGGTGTGACTCCCTTGGTCGTTGCTCCTCATTCCATTGTTTGATACTTCCCTTGGCAGGAACATGAGGTGTCATAAAACATGCACCCTGAACATACTTCTATAAACCCAGCAGGACTACCAAGCCTATCCATCATCATATCGTTCTCCTACCAACCACCTGTGCTGCTATCACAGCTCAATTTGTCATTTGTCGCAGTCAGATGTTTGGAAAGGTTTTGTTGTAGAAGTAGAAAGGTTAGAAAAGGCTCACAGCACCACAGAGCAGCAGCAGTAAAAATCTAAATCAAACAGAAGCCTTTAAAAGACTGACATTTAAGTCAATAATGGTTCTGTATGCCTCTGAATTTTGTCTGTCAAGTCTAGTTAAGGGTCTTAGAATTCCACTGTAAATTTCCCTGCATTAAAATAAAGTTTGGTTGGCAAATTATGCCGGCAAAAGTGGAAGTGTATACGTTTGCTGTGAGAAGTTTGAGACATTGGCCTGTCCTCTTTTACACCTACCACCCACAGGAGGCACCATGGGTCGGGTGCAGTGCGTGTCGGGACCGATCCGTGACTATTGAGGCTGGCTATTGGGATATGGAACATCACTACTCTGGTGGGGAAGGAGCCTGAGCTAGTGAGGTTGAGAGATACTGGCTCTGGAACCAGTCTCCTGGACAGGGGCTGGACTCTGTTCCAGTCTGGAGTTGTCCTTGGTAAGAAGCAGTGGCCTGGGGGTGGGTATTCTTGTATCCCCTCGGCTTGCTGCTTGTCGTCCCACTGGGAGACTTCAACGCTTGGGTGGGCACTGACAACGAGATCTGGAGGAGCCTGACTGGGAGGACTGGCCTTCCTGATCTGAGTGGTGTTTTGCTATTAGATTTGTGTGCAAACCACAGTTTGTCCATAAAGAACACCATGTTTGAACATAAGGATGTCCATAAGAGCATGTGTCAGCAGGACACCCTAGATCACAGGTAAGTTGGATCAGGTGGTGAGGGAGGATGCTGGACAGACCTGGCACACCTAAACATGTAGCAGGGTGCACTGGGAAAGCCTGGCAGAAGTCTCAGTCTGTGAGATCTACAACTTCCATCTCTGATAGAACTTCAACAGCATTCTAAAGGAGGCTGAGGACATCGAGTCCAAATGGACCATGTTCTGCACCTCCATTGTTGAGGCTGCTGCATGGAGCTACGGCTGCAAGGTGGCTGACACCTATTGTGGTAGTAATTCCTAAACCAGATGGTGAAGACCTGTGGTAAGGGACACCATAATGCTGAAGAAGGAGTCTTATCAGGCTTGGATAGTGTGGGGGACTTTGGAGGCTACTGATGTGTACTAGCAGGCCAAGTGGTACATGGCTGAAGTAAAAACCCGGTGTGGGAGGAGTTCAGTGAAGCCATGGAAAAAGATTTTCAGACTGTCTTGAAGTAATTCTGGCAACTCAGGAGGGGGAAGAGGTGCTCTACTCACATCTCCATTTTAATGTGAGTCAAAAGTGCGGACTTCAAACTATGATAGGCCAAGTAAAACCAGAGTTATGACCAATAATTTATGCCATGCTTTTTTCTGTATATTGTCCTCGCATTCGATGTGCGTTTTGTGCAGGAAGAAACAGCAAAAACGGGATCCTCGCTAGCAGGAAGTACTTGCGAATAAAACAAACAAACAAAGGAATTCACGACACCCCCTTTCCTATCTGTGAAAAATGCACCACATCAACCAATCAGAAAATTATTCAGCAACATCTGGTTGCTGAGGAACAGGTGAAAGGTGATGAAAAACAGACAATATTGATGGCATGTTTTGCCTGTGATGGCCCCTCTGTCTTGTGTTGGACAGAATTTCTGGACGTAGTGAAGTGGTGGAAGGCTTCCACCTTGGTGGCCTCAGAGTGTCATCTTTGCTTTCTGCGGGTGATGTGGTTCTGTTGACTTCATCAGGTAATGGCCTCCGGCTTGCACCGAAGCAGATCGCACCCGAGTGTGAAGTGGCAGGTATGAGAATTAGCACCTCTAAGTCTGAAGACGGATTGCAGCTGCAGTGGTGTGGATGATGCACCGGTCCGTCATGGTAAAGAGAGCTCTGGGCATAAAAGCATAAGTTATTCAAACGTGTCATCACTTTGCTAATGTCTGGAAGAAGTGTCACCCTGTCACCCTCAGATGCCTTCTGGAGAAACATTTCACGGTCGGACGAGACAAAGATTGAAATATTTGGGCCACAATGACAAGAGGTGTGTTTGGAGGAGTAAAAACGAGGCTTTCAGCACTAAGAACACTGTACCAACAGTCAAGCATAGCAGTGGTAGCATCATGCTGTGGGGCTGTTTTGCTGCCAGTGGTACTGGTACATCGCACAAAGTGGATGGACATTGGTTGGACATGAAGAACGAGGAGTAACTCCAAATTCTTCAATGGCGCCTAAAATCAACAGCTGGACAATTGAAACTTGAAAACAACTGGGACATGATCCCAAACACACTGTTAATAACAACACTTTAATATGCTAGAAACTTCAGAGGTGAACAAGCAGCGATCAAACTTGGCAGCATCAGTTTAGTCAGCACCAGCAGTTAGTCACAGTACAGGACTTGGTCCATGGTCTTGTATTTTGCAGGATCCGGATCAAAATGGAGATGTGGACAGACGCAGTGGCAACACACTCTTCATCTGCGTATACGACACAGTTGTTATTCTGTCTGCTCTGTTTCTGTATTTAGAAATGATGAGGAGATTCAGATTCAGATGACAAAGAGCTAGTGACTAGTCAGACTATTCATGACCATCCAAAGCATCTGAGTCTATGACCAAGAGATTTAATCTCTATACATCATCACTAAGAAGATAGCTCCCAAAGGCCCTGCTGGCACACAAGAGACAGAGGGTTCAAAGAGTTCTAACAATAGGGACTGACAACATGAGCATTGCTTTATTTATTTCTTTGTTTTAAAATCAGAATTACTTGTTATATTTGTTGTGATCAATTGGTCTGAAAACATACCTTAAATGTCCACTGCAGGCAGCCAGGCTTAAAACTGATTCAGCACTAAATGTAAGGCATTTCATTGTTATGCATAAAGCAGCCATATTTATTTTGTACTTGACTGATTTAATCATTTCACTAATGAAAATAATTTAAATGACTTTAATTACACTAAGTATACATCTGTTGTGCACGCTGTCCCCACTGAACCTTGAGTACATTTGCCAAACAAAAATGTTGTTTTCAAATGCAGCTGAGTTGCTTTTGACAGAAGGCTCTAACCACGAGGAGGCATGTCAGTCTGAAACCATATCCTAGCAGCTTGTCTTCACCCACTCTGTCAACAGTAGCCCTGCTGTATACCCCATTCCTCAGCCCCATCCATTAACTAACCTTTCTATATTAAGACCCAGAGGCCCCCTCCCCTTCCCTGCCCATCAAATTGCTGTACATACACATTTCAGCAGAGGAATCCTGTAGTACATTACACGCACTCTACTTGCTGATCTCCTGTTACACACAATTATGACTTCAATTTTAATACACACATGAAATACAACGACAGTTGCTAAGCTGGTACACCAAGCATTACGTGTATGTTTAGTATTTGTGTAACTTTAAGGGTTGTTTTTTTGTTTGCTTGTTTCACACTCCTGAAAGCTGCTGACAGCCTTTAAAAATACAACGATCTGACCTGATGGTTCCCGCTCTCTAACGTTTAAAATTCAACAAACATGGTGACGAATCTTTGCCAAGGAATCAGCATGTACTGCATGTTCCTGGTGCTTATACTTGATTTATGTATTTATTTGTTTAATTTTTATTAAAGAATCTAAATACAATTTATTTTTTTGTTGGCCGTATTTTTAAAATCCTGCTTTATGTTCCAGCTATACAGACAGGTAACCATCCATCAGGGCTGTAAGTAGACTGCATGAACAAAGTGCCATCACTCGCTCCCAGTCTGCAAAAATAAAGCCAGAGTGGGTGCTGTCATCTTGTGCTGCTGATTTTCAGCTGCCATCTGTGGGGAAAGACTGTTTTAATTTCCATCGTTATTATAATGTTTTATGATTAAGAGCATAAGTAATAAATGAGGGAAAACTGAACTTATCACTGAGCAACACAGAGACACAAACTCCTAAACAGGATCCACTGTTTTCCGGCGGATGCACCGACTCTCCTCCATTATCAGTCTTTTAAGGCGGACTGTCGTGTCTTATTTGTCCATTATTGCTGCAGCAAAGGGCTTTTTTATGAGTATCTCTGCAAAGCATCTAACAGGATGGTGGAATTTGACTCTTTGGGATGAGAACATGTTTTAGATGATGGCATATCTGCCTCCTGTTTGGTGCAAGTGTGCTTCCTTTGCATAGCCAATAGTAAGTTTCTGTGTGTTGCTTTGAGTGTCATAGCTACTGTATGTTTTAGCGTTATACAATAACTCGAGATAACTACAAAAGCCTGACAGAAATGTTTTTAAACATTGCTCAAAATCTGTCAACATCACATATAAATTCAAACCAAACCCATGCATGACTTTGGACTGCGGGAGGAAGCCGGAGCACCTGGAAAGAACCATGCAAGGCTGGGGAGAACCTTCAGAGAGGCCCTGGCCAGCTGGTGGAACCCAGGACCTTCTTGCTGTGAGGCAACAGTGCTAACCACTGCAGCACTGTGCTGCCTGCTCTATAAATAACTTAAACTGAAATTCCAGTTTTTGTAAAAGTTTTTGTTAACATTTTCTCTTTTAGGCTTTGCAGTTTGATTTGCACGTCTTACTTTAGTTATTAGTCATGTTCTTGAGTATAATTCAGTTATGTTTAGATTCCCAGTTCTCCTGATCAGTCTGTGTCCCCGTGTCTTAGTCCCTTGTCTCGGGTTTTGTGTTTCTGTTTGTTGTGTCAAGTCTGGGTTTCTGTTTCCTTGTTTTCACACTTCCTGTTTTATGTATACTGCCTGCGTTTTCCCTTGTTCTTTGTCATGTTGTCGTTTGTGTGTCTTCCAAGCTGTATGTGAGTTTTCCATTTTTGTATCCAAGGTTTTGTATTCTGGACTTTGTTCCTGCCTTCACTTAGGGATTTTGTATTTTTGTACTTTTGGAACAAAGTGAGAACTTCTGCATTAAAACAACATTTCAAGTAAAGTTTGTTTGCCTCGGCGTTTGAGTCCAACCCTGCCTGCCACACAGCACACACTTCACAGTCACACATTTATTATCATCTTCAGATTTTGTGATATGATAATGGCTTTATTGCACATATTATGCAATTCATCTATGTATGTTTTTATGTATGCATATCATACAAACCAGTTACTAATCATGACAAGGTAAAAGCGCACACCCCACTTACTGGTGATTTGCACGTGTGTATCAATACTGAGTCAAAATCTCACTGTATCGTGTGATATATACACATAAAACTACATTGCAGTGTCTCATAAAAGTTCACTACGTGCCTGCAGTTCTTACAAAAGACTAACAATTATCAACATGTAAAAAAAAATATGGCGAATAGTAATGAATACTTTAAAAAAAGCAGTTTCTTGAATGATCATTCTGGCAGATGTAACCTTCAAAACTCAAAAGCAGCAGCTGGAAATGTTAAAGCTGCGTTTAGAAATGTGCTTGTGGATGTCATTAATGCCTTTGTGTGTGTGAGCACGTCTGTGTGTGAGAGCGATAAACTACTGCGGTATGAGCCGAACCATCTGTCACCGAGAGTTGGACTGTAAAGATGCAGTTTCTCACGCCGAACGATCCCGCGCCCAGAGTCCCCGCTGATTATTAATAAATCTTTTCTTCCACAGCAGGTTTGCTGAATGTGTCTGTGCTTTGATGTGTGGTGGGTGAAGCGTGTGTGAAAGCGCTCCTGCACGCCGTGCAAGGACACAAAAGCTAAGCCTGAACAGAAAGCTTGTCTAAACCAGCCAAATGACTAAAACATCATGTACGCAGGCAGAGCTGTGAGTCACAGCCTCACATTAATGACCCAGCCACGGTCCAGAGCAGCTGTGAGATACGGTCTGTGATAAGAGTGACCCTTTTGGAAGTGATGACACATTAATGTAATTTCACACAGGGATAAATTTCTCAATTGTAACACCGAAGCCTTGCACCAAATGTCACTGGTGGTCTGTTTGGCTATTGTTCAGAACCGCTGTGTGAGACATGCAACACACCCGGCCGGCTCTGAAGTAAACGTGGCGATGCATTCAAGGAACAAATCTGCATAATAAAACACTGTTTTTCATGGGTTTTTCAGATTAAAACGATTAAATTACTGCTTCATTAAAGCTGAAGCATATTTGGCTCATAATATTTGGAAGTGCTTGAACCCACAGAGAATTATCACCCAAATCCTGCAGCTGCCTTCAGTTTTATGGTGTTTTTTGGGGGTCAGTACTTTGCTGGCGAGGCAGTGAGTACTGAAATGATCCTGATGGTGAGAAACCAAAGTTAGTGACATGCTGGCGAACATTCAGTACTGTGAATACAGAACATAGCTCCATAATGTGGCTGTTTACTAACATGTTAGGACTTCAAAGAGGTATAATAAAATCTGATCTTCTAGAATGATATCTACTTGAAACCCCCTTAAAAATATTATCATAATTGGTGATGACCGCAAGCCTAGCCTGAACTAAATTGATTTTGATGTGTGCCAGATTGAATGGTTACTTTCTTTGTCTCCTGATTACAAAAGCTTGGGAGAACAACTTTTACAGAGATGTTCTGATAGGATTAGGGTTAAAATCATCACCAACGATGACTCGGAGTTCAGAGTATTAAATAAGATCAACCCTTTTAATATCTAAGTCAAACATTAATTGAAGTTCCTGCAAAGTGTTCTTCACGTCTAATGATGTGAAGAAGTGCATGGGGGTATGAATTACGAAGACAGCCCTCCTTTTAATGGAAAAATGAGCCTGGAAATTTCCCCTGCAGTTTATTTTGAAATTGATAGCAGAGGCTTAATTTTCACCGCAGGTAAAACACACATATGTCTCCGTGATATTCCTGGGGCATCCATGAGCTGATAGCTAAAATGCATATCTTTATTAGAACTGATTACAAACTGCAAAAGGAATATTGAGAAGTCTCCGTAATTTAATTCCTGTGAAACTACGAGGACAGCAATGATGGGACCAGGAAGCTGGGATACGGACTCAGTCTGGCGCCTTGAAGACTACTCTGCACCATCCTCGGATGAAAAAGATCCTAAAAATGACATGACTCCGTGTCAGTGGTGACAGCGTAACATGATGATCACAAACTTCGAAACATGCTCCCCTGCATAACTTTAATCACTGATGGCAGCCCGACTGAGCACTGGGGAGGGTCGCTGTGAAGTTTGTTGACTACTACCAAACATAGCAGGATATTTTTGGAATCCACAGAAGTAGAAAAAATAGATACACTATATATAGTTTCATCGAGTCAACAATAACATGCGTATCTAAAAGTGTAAAACCTCGTATTTGTATTGGTGTGACTGAGAAAAGCTTTCACAAGTACTTTGAAAAACAGGTGAGATTAAAAAGCGCTACATACTGTGAGTGCTGATAAGTTACCATCCATTCTATCCCACTGTCAACCACATGGACGGGTTAGTAACGACTAACACCTCATTATCCCACCACAGCCATGCAGAGACCAGTGTATCTGTTTCTTTGTGTTGTTCTGTTTGCATGGATGTTCCATTTTCACAGATTAAGTGTTCACAGGGCAACAAACATACACACACACACACACACACACGTACTGGGACACAGGTGCAGCAACAGCAGCGCCCCATCACTGGGTTGTAGATGACAGCGCAGAGGATTTGTCTGTGTGAGTCCCACAGCTTGAGCGGCTTCCAGCTCAGGGCCAAAAAGGTGAGCACCCCCCCACCACCAGCAGTAGGCTCTGTACAGAGTAGAGATGATTTATTAATAGGCTATTTTGAGCAGGTATCAGGGCTGGCATGGAATTGAATAAACCTACAAATCATGTCAGTTATTGTCAACTGGTTAAATAAAAAAAAAAAGAGAAGAAAATCTGCATTTTTACACACAAATACAAGAATCCTTTAGATGCGCAAGTAGTTCTTTGGGGTTGATTTAATGTTTAATGTCCAGAATAGCATGGTCTAGCAGGGTCTGCATCAGAAATTCACAATTTGGTCAACTCAGTCTAAAGATGGAGAATAGAAAGATAGCCCGGCACTTTGAGCAGGTGAAATCTGACGGACGCATGCTGGCGTGGAACCAGCGCACGCACATTTTTTCCACCAGAAAGGACTCACTGTTCAGTACCAGCTGACATTTGACCCGATGATGGCATTAGGTGGAAAATTAAAGGATCACCAAAATCAATTCATCTGATCACTTCACAGATATTTGACACGGTGGCACTAAATGAAGGGACAGGTTTACCGATGTTAATACAATTTGTTCTCTGAAACACAATGAACATCCTCATTAACGTTGCAGTGCAGTCCACTATAGCGCACAACCATCAGAATGACAACATGATCTTTAAAGGTCACTGCACCAGCATTGCTGAAACATGTTCAGGGCAGGAGTGTGTTTTGTTTGACATTACGTATACAAGTGATGACACTGCAAAATATTTGTTTACATTTACATGTCTGACTTCACATCATTTACCCCCTCTTGCAGGACAGGCTGTGTATCCCTTCTAGTTGCTCATCATTACTAAAAGATATCATGCAATTAAAGTAACATTCAACTGTAGCTGTTTCCTATAATACAGAAGGAAAAAAACTCCTTATTACCATGTTACTGTATTAAAAACAAAGGCTGTATGACAACAATCATTAGACATCCACAGTAAAATACAGACTAGAACCTCTAACACACGACTCGAGGGTGAATTGTTGTCTCGCTTCCAAATACTGATCACTGAGTGCAATCTGCAATGTAATCAGAGCATCGTAACCACGTGTCATATTATATATTTACTTGGAGACCTCAGCTCATTTGTAAAGTGGTAACAAATTCCAGTCAAAGTGTAGCAATACCACACTAAAAATACTTAATAGTCAGTTCATCTCACTTTCCTCAATACAGTTACAGTTAGCGAAGGTGCAGTTTACATATATATTCTTGTATAGTTCAATCTGTAATAAGTTATGTTTCAGATATAAAGACTCTCTAAAGAACCTGTTAATAAGTTTAGGAAGGATATTTCCGTTTGATCTGTACTGGAGTACAAAGCAGCAGGAAATTATTAGCTGCAGGTGTAATAATAAAGTAGCGAGATGGAAGTGAGTAGTGAGATCACTGAATGGAAGTTGTGGGCACAGAGTATTGATTACATTAGCAGTGACAGACACACAAATCTGTCATGCCATTCATTTTTTTCCCATATAAAATACAGAGTTTGTGTTAATGTCAGTGCTTTTCACGTAGTTACACTATATAATGCATGTATAGTGGATTTTACTCTGTGTGTGTGTGTGTGTGTGTGTGTGTGTGTGTGCGTGTGTGTGTGTGTGTGTGTGTGTGTGTGTGTGTGCCCTCCCCAGAGGCAGTTTGTAATCAGCTGTCAGATTGGGCACTGGCCCCATCGCAGCATTGGAGAGCTGCATGCTGGGCAGTGAAAAGCTTTCAAGTGCACTCATGCAGCAGCAGCAGCAGCAGTGAAGGTGAAGGACAGACAGCACAGACATTTAACCTGCACTTGTTCAGCACATTGATTTGCTGCGTTTTGTCAGTTGTAAGCATGGTGGTGTAAGTGTACGCAAGCTATTTTTTGCGTGTGTGTCTTTGGATTGCCAGTTTTTAACCTCCAGTGACTGTTTCAGGAACAGTAAAGATCGAAGGTAAGATTTGACTGTGGTTAATATGACAATCAGCACTATCGTGGATACTCCAACACTGACAAAATGGGTACTAAAACTCCTCGAATCCCATTTTTTTATTGTCAATCAAAAATGGAAAAGTCATTCATTATTACTCATGTATAGCATAAGTAATAACGCATGTGGTTATTAAAGCATTTCTTAAATAGCAGCTGTCTGAATGTGTTGGTAGAAATTATATAGAAATTATACCTTTTTTTTTCTTGCAGAATATTACTGAAGTGAACTGAACTGTACTGACCTCTCAAAGCTCAGGTTAAGGAGAAGGTTTTGTCCTTGCTTTGTGGGTAAAGATGATTGAGCTGGGCCTCGCTGATGGCAGCCTGATTGATGAGCTGATGGAGCTGACAGCACAGAGCCTCGGTCACCTGGAGATCCAGGAGCACTTCAACGTCATCAAAGAGATCGGCCGAGGGAAATACGGCAAAGTGCTCTTGGTTACACATCGCTTCAGAGGTATGACTGCACTTACTGTTCTTAAAGCAGACAATCACCGGTTTCCTTCTGTTACTACTTACAGTAATATTAAGATCTTTTCATTTTGCTGATCATTGAAGACCTTTTGCTTCCCAGGAGAAATCAGCTGAGGAATTTCAGAAGTATAAAAAACCCGTAAAACATTCAATTTTAAATATTTTTAATGCATAGTAGAAAATTGTCTTTTTATTTGCAAATGGCTGTTATATTGTCATGAAAGGATGCAGGCAAACTTCACATTCTTCAAATCTGTAATTAACAGAATATAGGAAAAAATAATCATATTCAGTAGGCATAATAGCAAAAAAAAAGTAGTTATTTATAGTCTCCAAAATTGAATCCATTTACCAGCTGTTTTCCAGCAAAGTTGTTCTGTCATTGCAGACAAATCTGACAGTTGAAATAAAATAAAAGTGAGTGGGAGAGAGAGAAACGAGAGGAAAGGTTACTTGAAGAAAAAATAAGATCTACGACTGCAGTCTTCTGATTCTGTGGGAACCTTGGACCCCGGGAGACTCTTACAGATAAAGTCAAATCAAAGTGGAGCAGTGAGCATGTTGGTGTAGACAAAGTAGACAGCATGAGGCGGCATGAGGGTTGGCTGGCTTGAGGCCTGGAGGTTTTGAATTTGTAAGCCACTGGAGTGCGTGGGTGCGGCCTGGGAGACGTTCAGTGTTTTAGAAATACTACGTTGTGGTGTCTTAGATAATTATTGCACTTCATTGTTAATACAGTACCAACAGTTGAGTTGTCGTAAGTTTGATTCTTCTGTTAGACAAAGATAATGTGGATGAACTGGAATGCTAATAGTCAAAACGTGAATGATCTGCAGGGACTCCCATGGCATTGAAAGTGATGCCCAAAACTTCAACTAAGCTGCAGGGCTTTCTGCGAGAGTACTGCATCTCCTTACACCTGTCCTGCCACCCCTGCATCGTGGGTCTCTTTGGCATTGCTTTCCAGTCTAATGAGCATTACTGCTTCGCCCAGGAGTTGATCATTGGAAGGGACCTTTTTGCTGTCATTCAGCCAAAGGTGAGTAAAACAATGGACGCACAACAAAAGTAGAACTAGAGCCATACCGGTGGGTCTGTAAGACTATGTGTAGGTACAGCATTTAATTGAAAGCTAATGTGGTTTATTAGACCATCTTTATTTCAAGGCTTTAGTAACATTATTTTGCAGATTTTGATTAATACAAATATTTAAAAATGTATATCTAAATTAAATTGTATTAAAGCATTACTAAACATTACACTGAAGCACTACTAACATTAATTATTAACATTAATTATTAACATCTTCACCATCAGAACGTTTTCAGCAGCAGGAAACGTTGCATCAAAGCACAGGACAAACCTCAGCTCTGAGAACGGTGATGTCCTCAAGTTGCTTTATTGCAGGCACCACAAACTCTTTGAAAGTCTTACATCCACACATACTCACTCTTTCACTCGCACACTTAAATACGCAGATACACACATACAAACAAAAACACACACACCAAATCTACCTGGAGATACGACACTGTCAGAACTCTTTTTGTGTCCTCTTAATGTAACAAAGGCCTCCAAGAAGACAGAAAAAAGCTGTTTTATTTGATGGTTTAGTTTAGCTTTATATTGATTATTTATGTATTTTGTATATAAGAATTTGTCATGTAAAAACAGTGAAAGAGTTTTTGTCCTGACAGAAGTTGTGTGCAGTTAAACTATTAAAAATTACAACTGCAATTTCTAAAATGGATTTTGAAATTTCAAAAGACCTGTTTTTCTCTTTGGAATATTTGTTATTCCTCAGTAATAAAACAAAGGAAAATATTATCCAATTACTTGATTAAACAATAGAATAATCAATTTGCTTAATTACTAAATAACGGATAGCTGCATCCATAATTGTGTAGTAAACCAACATTTTGGTGGATCAGTGTTTAGCTCTGTGGCGTCAGGAGTAGAGGGCCCGGCACTTGAAGAGTTTTTATGTTCTCCTTGTCCTTATGTGGGTTTTCCCCGGTTGTTTGAGTTTCTGGGTTATGCTGCCTATCTTGGCTCAGGACACTCTTACTAAATCAGTGGTCTCAAACTCCTGGCCTGTGGGCCACTTACAGCCGGTGCCCTCCCTGTTTCTGGCCCACGAATTGTAAAAAATGTAATACAATTTGGCCCTTTAAGTTTTTTTTTTAATTTCATTCCCCCATTCCCTAATTAAGGCATTCATTTCCTGTGTAATTTGAATGAAATGATTAAAAAATAATTAATATTTTTTAAATGCAAAATAAAGTGAAGTTTTTGGTGAGACCAGGGCGGATAACTCAAAGAAGAAGCAGAAGAAGAAAAGGGCGTATTAGCAGAAGAAAAAGAAACAGCAGAAAATGTTGTTTTCCACATGCAAAAGAAAAGTGGATGATGAACACAAACAATTTCAAGAAATTTTTTCAACTTTGGTGGAAATTGATCTGCTTTATATGTAAGAAGAAACTTGCCGTTCTGAAGGAGTTTAATCTCAAGCGTCTAAACACGGAGAGTATTATGAGAAGAACAAGGGAGATGACTGAGCAGCTACAAAGAGGACCGCTATCCCAGCAAGAACTTTTCCACAAAGCCGGTGAGGACAGTGATATTGCAGCTGAAGCAGGTCACATGGTCAGTGAATCATCAGTGAATCGCCAAAGCGGGAACGCCATTCGCTGAAGGACTGCATGTTGAGAGTTGCTGATATCCTATGTCCCGAAAACTGACACTGACAGAGTGGATATACAGTATAATGAATTAATCCGCTCAGTGATGGTGTTTGCCCACAGAGCATCTTTGTCAAATAAATTCTTCTTTAAATACATGTATATGTACATGTTCATGTATGTGTGTGTGTGTGTGTGAGTGTGTGTGTGCACGCGCGCATACATACATATAAACACACATACATGCACACACTACTCAAACAATAAAGCGGCCCTCCAATGAGATGACAGTGCCAGCAGTGGCCACCAGGTCATTTGAGTTTGAGACCCCTGCACTGATTCACAGTCTAAATAGTTTACTTCAAAGTTAAATTAAAAGTTAGCAACAGAAGGTCAGATTTTATTATGGTTCATCCTATTGTAACTTGTGGAAATTTCCTGGCAGACAAGGATACGACCAACATAATTAAGAGTCATCCTCTGGGAACTGGAATTATCTTCATTTAAAGTCATCCATCCAAATGCCGTTTAGTCGTTTTTAGTCGTTTGGCTGAAAAAATTGACCTCAATCAAATGATGGAGCTAGATCAGTATGAAAGTCAATAGGATTAATCTACGGGGAACTCTGTAACGGAAACCCCCTTCAGTGGCATCTATAAGCCACGGCTGTCTCCAAATCTACTTAAGATAAACTGCCGATAAATTACGGCATTGAGAGGACGACCTGTCAAAACCCACAATTCCTAAAGTCTAAATGAGGGAGTTAGCATAACCTTAGGCTGCAGAATGTATTGACTGAATTAGACAGTATGAAGCTTCTATATCAGTGTCACAAACTTTTGGTGATAATTCTTAGCCCGGCTCTGTTCTTTATGTGTTCTAGGTGGGTATCCCAGAATCCTCAGTAAAACGTTGTGTCCTCCAGGTCGCCAGTGCTTTGGAGTTCATCCACAGTCATGGCTTGGTCCACCGTGATGTGAAGCCTGAAAATATCCTTCTGCTGGACAGTCACTGCTCCCAGGTCAAGCTGGCAGACTTTGGCCTTGCCCAGAAAAGAGGCACCATGATACGTTTCATTACAGGAACCCTTCCCTATATGGCCCCCGAACTTTGCTCTGTAGCTCTGCTGGAGGGCCAGAAAGAGGTGACCGCTCCGCCTCTGAGTGTGGAGCCAAGCCTGGACACCTGGGCTTTCGGTGTGGTTATCTTCTGCATCCTCACAGGCTACTTCCCCTGGGAACACTGCATGAACTCGGACGACTTCTACCAGGAGTTTGCAGACTGGTGCAGAATGGAAGAACGATCCAATGCTGAGGAGGACATCCCTCCTTTGTGGAAAAGGTTCACTCCAGAAGCCATGGAGATGTTCGGTAAGCTCCTGGCTCTGGATGCAGGAAAAAGATGTTCAGTGGGAGATGTGAGAGCGTATGTGGACAAGAACTGGCTGAAGAAGGTGCAGGGAAATGATCAGCAGTAAAAGCCAGAACAAAAATAAAGGAAAAGTCAGTGCTTCAGATAATGATTCTGGGCACAAAGAAGGAATATGCTGATATTTAGGAACAAACAGCATTTCTCTGGATTCAGTAGTTCCCTATTACTTAACAGCACTACAAATATATAATATAGGCTGTAAAATAGCTCAAAGCCTGCATGTGTTTTGCGGTGATAAGCATACTTACTTTTCTTGTTTATCATTAAGCATATCATTCTGATTCCTGTGGCCTTGCATCATACCGCGTAAGAACATCCTTCCTGATCATTTGACAAGATGCAACAGAGAGATAACAAGACTCCTTGAAACCACAAGCTGCTTCCTTCTGCAAGAACTCAGGGCAGGGACAAGGTGCTGCAAACATTTGCAGAAATTGTCACTAATGTAGTCATTTCACCTTTGTTTTCAGTGCAGTGTACACTGATTTAATTACCCTTGTCACGGGGTGGTAATCTAAAAGGTACTGCTGCTGCACCAGTTATGGGGTTAGACAATTATCATATTTTATTATTATTGGTACTGCTGTGGTTTGTACCTTACATATACAAGTCTTGACCCTTATAATAATAAAAACCACAACAAAAAGAAAATGTGTTTTTAAAAAGTTGCAACTTAGCCATTAATTTGTATATTTTTATTATTATAGGACAGGCAGTCTTTAGACTGTGGAAGGAAACCAAAGAAACCCACTAGGTGCAGGATGAAAAAAAGGACCCCGTCAATTCAGAGCTTTCTAGCTGTGAGGAAACAGCGCCACCTTGCTGCTAATAGACAGAACAGACAGAATAAAACTGGTGTGGTCTGAATTTTTTTTTTTTTTTATTTACATAAACTAATACCAATCACAGTAAACCCTCAAATAAAATCAAGTATCAGTTACATTTTCCTAACCTAATCGTCTTTTGGACTTGGCATAATAAAACTGTCTCGTGATATCGCTTTACTTCACTTCACTAAAGCCAGAGTCTGTGCTGCACTCACAAAACTATGAGTCCTGAAATGCTGGTTCTACAAGCTGTCGAGTCACAGAGTATACTTAGTTTTTCACACACGTTTCTGTATTTTCACTTAGTTTTTGTGAAATAAACAATGACATGATGTAATGATGTTATAAGTTGTTGTTTTTCTGAGGTTGTATTTACCTAATTTTAAACGTATGAAGATGGATTTTTCTTTTCATAAAACCTTAGAAATCAAAGAGGTTGTGCGGACCAACACACACACACACATATACAAGTCATGATTATATCACTTATATATATTATTTCAGGATCTGAGGATGGAAGGACCAGACTGGCCCGGGACATTAACATACTTCTCCCACTCATGCCACATTTTTAGGGCATTACACTAACGGGGGTCTTCTTTCACTTGACTCTGGGGCTCAAGTGCACTTCCAGGCCTATCATGCATAAACTAATGCAGCCAATGTATTAGTGGCAGAGCCAGTGGAGGCATTTGGCTCACTGACTATCTGTGCTGCCGTTCACACACATGAAGAGGAGATTAAAATAACGTTTCGCATGCCTGCTCAGTGTAACAAGGCATTACAACAAGTTTATGATTTAGCAGCTTACAGTAAACTTTTTATTCGATTTCTTAATCTTTCTATGTATCTTATACTTTTGGAACGATGTCGGCCTTCATGCTTCTATATCTAACTCTACAAATGTTTACTCAGATAAGTATAATTTCCAGAAAACATCATCTGCTCAACAACTCTTATCATTGCATGACCTCAGTCACCTGCCAGCTGAAGATCATTTCGCGCTTGTCGTGGATCCGGGTTTTGGACACAGGGTTTTCTGTTATGGTCTTTCTGTTATGGTGTTTTGGGTTATTTTGTGTAGATTTTTTTGCGGTCTTCTTAGTCTATGGGACCAGAAAAGTACCACTTCATATTAGTAATAAAAATAAATTTTTTGGCACTGAAAAATAAAAACTGAAACACTGACACTGAAACACAGTAAAAAAAAAAGTGTTTTTGATAATGAAAAAGAAGAACACTAAAAATAAATCTGTTAACACTGTTTTTGTTTTACGTTGACAGCGCTTTTTCATGCTTTTTTCATACCTAAATTTTTTTCTTTTGAGTTTCAGTGCTCTGGCACTCCTTTAGCTGAAGCCGAGGGGCTGGCCGAGCTAAAGCTATGCAATGGCTGCCACAACTTCAGGTGGAACTATAAAAACGCACTTTCACTCGCCCTTTTCTTATATGTAAAACTCGACTGGGTTTAACAAGTTTTCTTTTAACTAGTTTATGAGTTGCATGCCAGTTTTACAGAGGCCTGTAAGAGCAGGAGCTATTGGCTTATTGGCTGTGTGAGCTAGCTAACGCTCCTGTGACGGGTCCTTCACGTAGTCTTGGTAATCGGCCTCGGGGGTCCAGGTTTCCAGCTTAGCCGCGATATTCTCTTTCAGGTCAGCTGCTCTGGCATTCTACGTACCAGCTGCTCTGGGGGCTTGGTACCCAATCTTGGAGTGTGGGGATGATGATATCTCCCCCCTGACCTGATGTCCTGGCCCCCAGAATTTGTGTTGTACCTCATCAGTCTCTTGTTACAATAGCAGTTGTTTCTTACAGATGTTGGAACACTGAACACTTGTTTTGATGTCGGTCTGGATGTTGGGTGAATCCATAGATCCCTCATCCTCTTAACCCTTTCACTGGGGTTACATAGTAGCATTCCAACCGTTCCCGATTCTCATTTCTTGCTTGTGTCTTAATAATAATTCTCAAAATTGACTTTTGACATTTTATAGTATTAAATCACATTTATTGTTATTTGTGCTACACAGGGTGAAACTAAAGTTCAGTCATGTATCAAGTTATATATTCGGAATACTGATGACATCACCTTACCGCCCTCCCTCTTTCTCTCTCATGAACATACAAACACGTGTTGCCTTACACAGAGCCACAGACAAGATATCCAGGCTTTCTGGATGACCGCATATACAGAGAAGAACTAATAATACCACACTTTGCTATGAAAAATCGCCACAGCTGGGTTCTCCCTGCCAGTGTCTAATCTACCAGTTTGATCCATAAAAAGCTAAAATAGCTTTCATCGACACAGTGATCTGTGTTTGAACAAATTAGTAGCAGGAGAATTACAGCCAGCAAATGAGACAGATTAGAACAGGAGGGTAAAGTGGGCGAAAGGTCTCACTGGGTGTAAACACACACACACACACACACACACCTACACACACACACACCTAAAACATTATCGAGATCACTTACAGACCACTATGTCTCTGTTGTATCTATTTTAGCTTCAGCTACACAGCAGACTCAATCCTACACGATGATCCCTCAGCAAGGCCTCTGACAGCGATGCTGGCTGTGATGTTTACAGATCACACGAGGGGACACTGCTTACAAATTAGTCCCTTTGGGTGTATCGCTGGCTCCGTGTTCTCAGTGGCCCTTGGCTAACTCCTGAGCAAACATCTGAGGCCTTAGCTGGTCTGTCAGTGTCGTGAAAGCTGCACTAGCCTGTCTGTCAGTGCCTCAATGATGCCCTTACTCATGTTAATGTTTGTAGCAAGTAACCGCTCTAATTTTGACCACTGGAGGAAATGTTTAAGCGATGATAGAGAATGTTAAAGTACATGATGATGAAATAGCATTCAAAATGTTTTGAACCCAAACCCCAGTCAAAAAATCAACAGGCTGAAAGAATTTAACGTGACATTTTCAGAAAAAAACGACGTCTTATTGATAAAACGGCTTATTGTGCTGTGTATCAAACTATATATAGCATACATAACATACAGTTTGATACTCAACATCTAAGCCATTTCCCAAGTCCCTGAGTCTCAGAGGCTTCACTAGATGTACTTAGAGGATAAAAATGTCATTCATTTGAAACGAAGCAGTGTTATTCATCACTCCGGCGCTCCGTGGTCTGAAGAGAATGTAATCTCAGCTGGGAGTAGGGTGGAGCTTGGGAGTTAGCAGCTAATGGTAGTGCTGGCTGGTCAGCTTTGTTAGCAGTGCACATCCATAATCCACCATGACCTCAAATCAAGTGCTGATTTTGAACAAAATGTACCTACCAGAGAAGCTAAGCACGATGAAAGGTCACCCGCCTGTCACTCAAAACAGTCACAGCCTCAATTATGCATTACTTTAAGTCTTGATACAAATACTAAACAAATGGGATGAGTTCTATAAAAATTCAGACTGTGGACAGTTGTCATGAATGTGAAAATTAGCCATAAATTAGCCGTAGAAAAAAAGCTGTAGCCGTACGGGACCCAAAACAACAAAACAAATAATAATAATAATAATAATAAAATAAAATATAAAATAAAATTCTCCCAGGTTGTAAGATTTTTGTCTGTAAAGTTGAGCATCTTTAACAATATCACTCAGAAAGACAAAAGACGACGACCACAACTTATTGAATTCTTTATATTTGTGTTTGAAAGAATATACTATATTTAGAACAGTAGCTTAAAATGATATTTACACTTATTTTTTTGGTGCCCAGAGTTTGATGAGAATATCCACATTACACTCACACTTCAATGCTGAATATGAGAGCAGTTAGCTTAGCTAAGCCTACAAACCACAAGCAGGAGGGTCTCCATCTATTAGCTCATGCTGCTGTGTGTACATCACACATTTAGACAAAGGTAGCTGGATGAAAAATATCATATATGAAACATTATAAGCATGTTTGATAAAAACCTTTATAATCAACTATAGTTTTACACTCAAAAATAATAGAAAGATCAAAGCAGTTCTTATCATTATTCTTACACTTTGTACATTTTAAGGGGTTTTTTGTAGTTATACAGACTCAAAGAATGGATTTAAATTTTTTTACACTGAGTTTTTGCATCAATTGTCTAATTGAAACAATTTCAATAAATGTATGTTGCATTAAAAGGATTTTAATATTGCTTTTCATTTATTTCTTTCTTTCTTTAGAGGAAACTGGATTTTAGCATGATCCACTTTGCGAGCTTGATTTTTTTTAAAGTAGGTTTTACAGCCACACTGGCTCACCCTTCCTGATCTGGCTCTAGGTAGTCCTCATCCCCCTGCACCAGTCCTGGTGGGGCTGCTGGGTCATGCGTGGTTTGGGGGCCGTCGTGGACCTCCGCTTTAGTCTCTGTGGTTTCATGGATAGTATCAATGTCATCATAACTCTCCTGTGGCTCTTCCACTTCGTAGGTCACCCCATCTGTCAAGAAGACAAACAGATGGCACGTGTTAAACACTGATTAGTCTGATTGAAGCCATTTTCAGATTTGCCATTTACTGGTACTGAAGTGTGAAAACACTATGATTGAACTGGTTCAGAACTTTCCAGCCTGTTCATTATGGACACCTTCTTGCGTGCTGGCGTCTCGATCAACAGGAGCAGCAGAGCCTGGCGAGGTCAGGGGCCGAGCCTCGTCTGCTTCATCGATGTCGTCATAAGGTAAAGACGAAACACTGTGCCGGTCATTCTCCGTGATGAATTCATCCTCCGATCTGAAGCCTGGATAAAAAATAGCAACAGCACACTTACACCATGTTGGCTTTTTAAAAACATTAGAGTTGCCCCAAAAAACTCCCCACATCCCCGGTCTGAACCTGATGTACTGTAGTATAGAAATAAAATGATAAGTAATATCAGTGTATCATAAAACTGTTATAGATGTTGCTACTTCTTAAAACATCGTATCCAAGCCGAAGTAATGTCCTTAGTAATGTGCGGTATATAAATGACACCAAGCTACAGACTTTGATCAGCATCATTAAAGTTTTTAGAAATATTTAAAAGAAAACAAACAGATAAGACAGAAACTGAATGAATGAATGACTCACTGCCAGGGCTGAAATTCTCCATCTCATTTTCTTTGTTCATAACATCCTCATATTCCCCACTTTCAAACTCCATGTCTTTGGCTGACAGCATTCTTGCTGAAAGGTTACAGGATTATTTAATTGTTACACACTGAACAGCACAGAGGGGTCAGAATGCAGTCAGTATGCGGAAATGCTGCCCTCTTGTGGCAAAAAGCCTCCAACACACCTTTTTTTTTTTTTAAACTTGGATGATCAGGATGGATTTGTGTTCAGTCAGGATTTTTTTTTTATTTCATTTTTTTACACTTTTTAAGATAATCCATTAAAATTTAAGCTGTTAGTCTGTGTTTGATTCTAACTGATGCAATAAATATACTCACATGACACTTTGGACTTCCTGGCTCTCCTCACGCAGAATCGTATAAATAGAACAATCAATATCACCACAAGGAGAAGTAACACCACACCCACGATAATAGGTGCTAAGGGTGGAGGGTCAACCCGAGGTGGTGGAGTTTGTTTCACATCGCCTGCAATCAAACACAGCCACATCACTTTTTCTGGATGGAATAACAGTGAGAGCTGTACTTCATCTTATTCATCTGTACTACCTTAATCAAAGTAAGTAAGCTCAGATTTACAGAATACAAAAAGTCTCTTTCTGTGCAAAACAAGTGAATTAATATTTTGGAAACCGACAGGACCGAGAAAGTTCATGGTTTTACTTACCGTCGCAACTGATGGTAGCTTGAGGAAGTGCTCCACAGGAACGCTGTTTGACACAGCGCTTGATGTCCTTGACCTCTCCAACGCACTCCAGCGTTGTGTCTAATTTGCCCTTGAATCAAATTTAAACTTTATCATATTTTTGGATGCAGCCAGTGAAAAAACAGGCACGACTGAAACGTTACTGCAAATGGCACAAAAGCCACAAGACTGGAAGTCCAGACCAAAACAAAAACTGACTGACTGACACTGCACAGTGTTTGGGGCCAAGATCAGATTCTAGTCTACGTTTTTAGATTTCACACTGCTGAGGCACAGAGCCACAGAAACTGTCCATAATCTTAGACTGTTTAGATTTACCTGTTGGGTGCTGCCATGTTTCTCGTTCTTAATCTCTTTACACAGGCTCTTCCTCATATTATCGGAAAGACTGCCGCTTAGGCATACTTTTTCCCAGTAACCTCGATATTTGACTTCGAGAAAACCTCCATTTTGTTCGGTCCTGCGGAACGTTACATTCCCTGTAAAAGGAAAGAAACCGTGTTTAAAGAAATGGAACTTAAGGAAATGAGTTTATCCACTTCCTGTCTGACAAATATGATAATAGAGGTGACGAGCTAAGCTTCAGCAAAAACTCTGAGAGCAGAGGAAAAAGCTGGCATGCTCATTCCAAAGGTCTTTAAACGAAAGTCTTAAACTGACGTGTTTAAAAAAAAAAATCAACAAGAAATAAGTCGCGCATGCTTCAGATTTCTGAGATGATTCTTTTTCTGAGCAGAACCTGCCGGGGCCGGATGCTTCAGCTGTAGTTTAGCTTGAGCTAAGTTTGACACATTGTTCTGCCTGTAGTGAAGATGTGAGTTACATTAATCCTGAAATCACAGTTTGCTGCAAGAAATACAAAAGTATAATCATATTTAGTAAAATGTCATAGTTGTGGTTTGAAATACAGATTATTTGGGATATTGCAACCTTACAAGGACTCCCAAAATACAATTTTTATATATATAAATAAATAAAAATGACTCCAACATGCAAAATATAAATAAATAAAATATTGCAAGAACTAAAAGAGGCGATACATGTATGTACTGTTTGTTGGGATGTGTTTGTGGAAAGATAGGTGTATGCACACATGCTTACCACTGCAGGAAATGGACACCACACCTTCAGCACACTTTCCTTTAATTCTTCTGCACTGGCCAAGAATGTAATGATTGTCATCACAGCTGACATGGTAGGTGTTAGATGAGCTCTGTGGTTGAGGTGGTGGGATTTTGATAGCGTTGCCACAGTGCTTTTCTTGGCAAACCTTGTGTGCAGTGGATAGATCCCAGTTACGAGCACACACCTGAATGTTATCTATCGTCACTTCCCCATGACAGCGATCTGAAAGGCTGACATTGGGCTCTCCTGGGAAGGAAAGCAAGAAAACACCACGGTCCAGTATTGATAAAGCATAAAGCAGTGAAGTAGAAATGATCAGTTAATTACCTAAAAATTCTGTGATCATTTAAAAGCAAACCTGCTAAAATAAATCTTACTCTGGCATGTAATAACGAGCGCGTTCTTCTCTGATGGCGGCGTTTCCTTTTCACACTCCCAGATATTTCCTGGATTTTTATTTGCACAGCTGAAGCTTTTGTTATAGAAAGAATCGACCTTAGTTTTCTTGTCCTGAGGTGTGTCTGCTGAGTCGTATCCACCGCAGTTCATATCCTTGCAAAGTGTTTCCTTCTCGGTTTCGTTCCAGCCTTCTGCGGAGACGCCACTTTTTCCTCTCCCCGAGTGAACCAGCACTGTGCCTCTACAGGCATAGTCACCTACCGGTACCATCACCTTCCACTCTAAGACAGAGAGAACAAAAAAGCTCAGAAAACATGAATCATATAGATTTCATGCTGTGAACATAAACAGGAAATGATTAGCTTACATTATGATCATATTAAAGATGTGTTTTTTTATGTTGAAAATTTCATTAATCTTCTGACTGCTGTGCAAATAAAATACTTTAATGCAGTGATGTAAATGGATGATAACTGATGGGTCATTTTATCTGTAGCCATCAGACTGCACAGGTTAGGAGTTTCCAGCCATTATGTTAAGCCAGTGGTTCTCAGAGCCCTACTGGGGCGGCACTGCTGAGGTGGCAGTGGCAGCAAGCAAAGGAAAAAAAAGTAAAATTAAGCTGAATAAATATGATTTATGAAGGTTGCAGATGTTAACACGCTAACCTTTATTTCATTAAAATTTACCTTTGCAGGCGGGCGAGCTAGAGAACCACTGCGGTGCTGCGGTAAATGGAGGCAGCATTATTTTTATCTCACAAAATGTTTCCTAAAATAAAAACTAGCCTTCATTTTCAAGTTTCTACCAATGTTCCATGTTCAGACCATCATTTTCAAATTAGGTCGGCAGAGAACAGAAATAATGAAGAAATTACTGACAACAGAGAAAAATCATGATACACACCAGCGCACCGGAGGCCGCTGTATTTGCAGACGTTATTTTGAGAAGTAGCAATGCTGCATGCAGATAATGAGCCCTTAGCATTTGCAGAGCACGATAGGTTTGAAATGGCTAGTTTCTCTGCTGGATCAGGTCCGAAGTAGGGCAGAAGCTTGACAGCGTTACCACAATTAAGCTCCTGGCAGATGGTGTTTTGAGTATTAGGGTCTTTAAGAGCATCCGAGCACACAGGGATCCGCCGCCCCTCATACTCCACCTCTATGTTTCCAGAACAGTGTTCACTGGAAACGCTAAATCTGGGCTTGACACTACCTGCAACAAAATAATGAGATACAATTATTATTTGAAACAACAAGAACCTGAATCATCTTGATGAAAAGGTCAAATAAGTTTAACGAGCGCCAGCCGGGTAACAGATGCAGATTTTTTTTTAACACAAATCAGCTTGATAATTAAAAAGAGTAATTACTCAGACTCTTTCAAAGTAATATTTAAAAACAGAACCTGTTAAAGCAACAAGACATTCATTTGGTTTTTTTTTTTTTTAATTCTTGTGCTTCAGTGACTGAAGAATCCACAAACCAATAAATTGGAGAAATAAAACTGTCTCCATTCCAACGGGGCAAAATCAGTTGAAACTGAAACGTTCTGAAAGGGATTGTCAAGACATGTAATATTGTTGCAATATAATAATATTTGAAAAATAATTCATTACCTGAGCAAACGACGTAGGCTGGTCGTTGGTTACAGGATTTATCATTTGCCTGGGTTCTCACAAAGTTCCACTGTGTCAGGTTGGCATTGTCGTCTGGAATAGCGTGCAAACTGTTGAATTGGATATTAACATCAACATCCTTCTGACTGTTGTGGGCTTTTAGGGCCGTCCCACAGTCCAGGTTTTTACACAGCAGGCTAGACTTTTCTTCTGTCCAGGTGTCTGCACACATGTCTCCCAGCACCTCTGCTGCATAAACCCTGACTTTTCCCGAACAGCCTTTCGTCAGGTTCATCACAATGTTTCCTGTCGTCACATCCAAAGAGCAAAAGGTAAGAGGAAACTAGCATCCGCAGATATTTCACAACTTCTTAGACCAAGCTATGGTTCTGAAAATAACAGAAAATAGTAGAACTTTTCACATTACCTGAACATTTCACGTAGGCAGTAGAATTTTGGTGGGCAGGAGGTGGACCTGGAATTTTGTTGCAATTAAAAAGTGACTTTTTCTTGGATGAGCATTTATAAGCCTCAAAACTTCCATTCGTATGAGCTGTAGAATTAAAGCTGGCAGCAGTCCCGCAGTGCATCTGCTGACACACTGTGTCTGCAGACGTCTGGTTCCATGTAGCATGAGACCCAGAGAGCCAGTAGGTTTTGCTGCCATCCTTTATCCGCACTTGGCCAGAACAGGCTTCAGATCCTTCCAAAAATACATCCTTGTGGTCTGATGGACACAGGAAGAGGAAAGTGATACACAGTAAGTAAGCGGCTGAGCACGTCAGGTCAGTGGCATAGAATAAAAGCACTGCACGAGTGTGTGTGTGTGTGTGCGTGTGTGTGTGTGTGTGTGCGTGTGTGTGTGTGTGTGTGACTCCCTGAGTGAGGCTTGTAGTAAAAAGTGCTCAGTTAGAAAACGCTGAACATGTTTGCTGAAAGTGCAGTACTTTTACTACTTGGAGTACTTTTACTACTTGGAGTAAAAGTAGATTAGAAAAGCACTCTATAAGCACCAGTCCATTTATCACACTATACCATTATCATGCATTTATCATACATTCATTCAGACTGCATGCTGGACACGTCCAAACTCCCACACACAACTCAAGCATAAAAAGTTACCACTCTAAATGGATTGATGCCAGTCTAAACATACAGGGGTACACATGGTACTGTTTTTATTTTGTTGGTTTGTTTTTTTAAATTTGTTTTATGAAACTTGTTCTCGGATTTACTGTATATAGTACATATGTACAGGAAATAGTGCTTTTCTGGTCACACGGACCACTCAAAACGCTTTAGACCACAAGTCAAGTTTTTACCGCACATTCATACAGCACTTTATCTACCTCACATCTATGGGCATAAAAATAATAATATGCAATATTTACACTTAACATCAAAACGGAATTTGGTTTTGATTCCCATATTAGAGTTTCAGTCTGTTTACTGCATTTTTTTTTGCATTTAACTTCGGTTCAGATCCCTGACAGTACAGAACCGGCAGTGACACGTACACACAACAACAAGGTCAAAGGGCACATGCAACGGAAATATGAAACTCACTTTCACAGATTATTCCTACTGCTTGCCCTCCCGAAGATCGTCTGCTTGAGTCGGCCTTTAAGCACTCAGATATGTCCGACGTTGATTTACCCGCACAGTCCACGGTAATGAATTCACTGGAACCCTGGCTGAATTTTTCAGTTGTGCCTCTTTTTCCACATTTCAGTTGTTTGCAGACAGTCGCTGATTGATCGTTAGTCCATGATGTGTCAGTAACCCTTCTCCAATGGCCCTCGAACATTATCTCCAATCTTCCAGCACATTTTCCAGGACCGTCTACCAGTTTCACCTTCACACTTTCTGCATCACAGCAATAAGAGATTTATTAAACACAGGAGACACAAAAAATCCTACTGAATACATTTGGGCAAAAATTAATCAGACTCTAAATATGTCACAATTTCAATCAATGAAATAATAAATTAAATTTCTCAAAAGGGCATTTATTGCAAATGTTAAAATCCTGTTTTAAATATTACAACAGAAAGCAGAAAAAGGCAATGAGCAGCCAGTCAGTCCATTCTCACTGCTGTATCTCACCTGAGCAGACTACCTTAGGCTGGGATAAACACTTGATGTTTGTGCCATGCTGACCCTGACAGTGCCACAGGGACGACTCTGTGCCATTGCATTCTATGTGGTCCATCACTCCTTCTACATTCCCAGTCACTTTAGTAAAATAAATCAGCTGGAATAAAACATTTAATGAGCTTGCATCATTTCATCGACAGACAGAAAACACTGACAAGGCTGAGAAACAGAGAGTGGTGGGAAGTACCAAATTTCCACACACTGGAATAACTTAAGTTTACTACAGATTTAAAGCATGATAATTTGTATGAAAGGTTTGTTTAAGAAAAAAATACATTCTTCCTCCTAAAATTCATAACACTCAAACAGCCAATAGTTTCTCGTCTGGAACAACACGTAACTTATGGCGGCTAAACTGGAAAACTCACTTTCCCGCAGTTAAGCTCCTTGCAGACAAATTCAGCGTGCTTTTTTTCCCAGGAGGAGGCACACACAGGCTTAACAGAACCATTCACTCGGATGTTAACTGTGCCAGAGCAGCCTCCACCAGAGCCCAGAACCACTTTAACTTTATCTGAGAGAGACAGAAGGAGACAGGAGGAGCGGGAGAGATGTTTTAAGGGTTTGAGCGTTTGCTTGGAATTTTTTTTGTTTTTTTTTTGTAGGAATATAAATTAGTCGTGTTACCTGTGCATGTCACATTACGGCTGTTTGTTTCATTTGATGTGTTGCGTCTGGTACCGCAGTGCATTTGCTGGCACACATCAAAATTGAAATTGTTCTCTGTAACAGGTTCCCACATGCCATTTCTTTCTTCTTCCAGCTCCCCAGAACACACGTTTGACGGGTTTCCTTTGAGCTGCAGTCTCCGATAATCTGTTCAAACACACAACTTTCTTTATTCACCATGTCACACTTTTTATCACACGTTTAAAAACAGTTTAAGTAACGTGTGCACGAGTGCGTGTGTGTGTGTGTGTGTGTGTGTGTGTGTGTGTGTGTGTGTGTGTGTGTGGGTTACCTCTGCATATGACAGGAGCAGGTTTGCATTCTGCTGGAGCCCCATCGTGTTTGCCAGTCACACACTGCCACAGATTATCTGGCTTTTGATTTGGAAAGGCTGAACAATCGAGCTTCATCTTTGTGCTCGAGCTTTCAAATCTCTCACTTAACATCCACTCCGGGGGAGGAATGCTTCTGACTTCACCGCACCCGAGACTTTTACACACAAGATTGGCGGCTTCATTTCCTTTATGAGAGAGGATTATGTATGCTTTGTTTATCAAAAATAGTGCAAAATATATATAAAAAAAAGAAGAATATTATATATTCATTTTTTGAATATATTTTAAAAAAGTAGTTATTAAAAGGACCGAAAGCAACCTTCTCAGTAGTTGAGCTGTTCTGCACTTTGAAACATGGACGATAATGGATTGTTGTAGGCATCCCATAATTTAGCAAAAAGAGGGTACATACTGAAGTAGTTTTTTCTTAAGACACTTTAGTATTAAGGGCTAAATGAGAAAATATGGAAGTTGTTGTTTCTGTGATTTTTTATTTCATATTTCATTTGCTACAGTGTCCGAATATAAAAGTGATAGGAAATAACTTTCTTTGAATATCAATTTATGTTCTTTTCAGACTAGGATCATACATTATTGTTTCATTTAATAATAATTTAAGATGTAACTTAATTAGAATAATCATTGATAATGTGATTGAACTAACAAGAAGCAGTCGGAGCTCAGCTCTGCCGAGGCCGCTCGCTCTCTGGGCAGGATTTACTTCTAAAGGAACAGTTCTGTATTTTGTGCATATTCATTTTGTTTTCTTTGTTTGTAGTGCAGTAAAAATCTGATCAGGGCAGCATCAGATTTGATTACACAAACTTTATGCAGGAGGAGGTAACAGATAACAGGTAGTGATTTTTAAATAGCTCAACGTGAATACCTCGAGCTTATTATACAATATTACACTACACTATGTTCCTAACTAACCGGGCAGCTCATTCTCTTTACAAAACTTTTTTTTTGGGGGGGGTCAACTTGAAAGAAAGGCAGATATGAAATGTAAAAGTGAGGTCAGAGGTCAAATGTGACATGATATCTGTATGTAAACTATAATGTGATATTTAGAGTCCCCATATATTGGCATCATTTCCTAAATGTTGCTAATACAAAGGCAGTAAGAAACATATTCTCAAACAGCTTCTATATGGCATTATTATCACTTCAGATCAATAAAATGACCTTGAAGGAGAGATCAGAGGTCAAATATGACAACACCACACTTGTAGGAATCATAGTTACTAAGTTATAAGGCTTTTAGCTAAAATCTTTTGTTATTCTGAGGGAGCCCCGCCCTTCGGTCTCAATAAAATTCTACTTAATCAACCGTTAATCAGCAATTAGACTTTTTTGTTTTTAAATCCAAACATAGCTGTTTTGTTATATTTAACTGAAGTGTAACACTCTAATTTGCTGTGTATTGGTTATTGTATTTGCATTTTACCAGGAAAAAAAAGTCCCGATTTCTCATATTATGTACAGTCAGCATTTAGAGAACAGGGTGTAAATGCACTGCATGGATGATGCAAACTCTTACCCCAGGTATTGTTACAAAAGTAACCAGAAGTAAGGCCGTCAGAGTACTGGACAGCTCCGGCACAGTTTGCTCTATCCAGGCTTATATTGATCTTACCTGGAAGAGTGCAACAAGCCAAATACAAACACAGATACATGGGTCAGGTCATTTTCAATATCTGATTTTCCTGAACAAATTATTTTGTAGCTTTTGTAGCTTTGCTTATCTCACCAAACATAAAACAAAGAAAGAAAGAGAGAACCAAAAACCTGAAAAACTCACTTGAACAGTTGATCGTTTTCACTGTATGCTTTGAGTAAATGCTGACGTTCCAACCAGGATGATCACAATCCCAAAGAGCGCGCTCGTTTCCGTTACACTTCAGTTCGTTGAGCCAGATCGTGCTGTCTTTAAGAGTCTTAACAACATCTTCAGATGCTGCACGTTGCCCACAGTGAGTGCTCTCACATACCACTTTTTCAGTGTTCTCGCTCCAGTCTGCATCCCCAACATAGCCCCAGACGTTATTATGGTAGACTTCAACGTGGCCTTCACATGGGTTGCCTCCCGTGTTCCTTATAATCAGTTTGTTCACAGCTAGTTACACAGCAGAAGGTTAAAAAGTACATGAGGTCATTAAAGTTATGATTTTTTTTAAATGGCTGACTTCTGCACGCGAGTGCTTGAGCAGCATAACATCTGAATACCAGTTTTAATATGAAAATGACATTATACAAAAATCACAATGAAAAAAAAGTCCCCGGGATGTACAGCAGGACAATTCTGTTGTCAGTTTAAAATCACCAATTAACCAAACCTGTGGGAGGAAGCCAGAGTACCCGGAGAGACCCCACACTGGCACAGGGAGAACACGCACAACCCCACACAGAAAGGCCCCAGGCTGGATTCAAACCCAGGACCTTCTTGCTGTGAGGTGACAGTGCCACCCGCTGCACCACCGTGCTGCCCGATAAGGCTTCATTTTTCTATTAATAAAAACATACATAAATGTGCACATACACTTGAACACTTAATGCTTTTTGTAGTTATGAATTTTGCAGCTCTGTATTTCCTGCAACACTTTGTGTTAAAAAATACTTGCTATACGAATAAAGTCATTTTGCATATAGCTTTTAAATAGAGAGAGACAAAGAGGTTTCTTATCCGGGGTGCCCCGGATAAGCAGAAGTAGATGGATGTAATATTTAGATTTCAAAGACATTTTAAAGATTCATTCTTATTTTGTATTAGACACAAAAACACTTCGGGGCAGTACGGTGGCACCGCGGTTAGCACTGTTTCAGTGCAGCAAGTAGGTCCTGTGTGCAAATCCACCATCTGGCCAGGGCCTTTCTGAGTGGAGACTGTATGTTCTCTGGGTACTCTGGTTTCCTCCCACAGTCCAAAGACATGCAGTTAGTGGGGTTCAGTTAATTGGTCATTCTAAATTGGCTGCAGGTGTGACTGTGAAAGGTCGTCTGTCCCTCTGTGTTAGCCCTGAGACAGGCTGCTGGCAGCTGGGATAGCTACCCCCCCGACCCCCCCGACCCCCCCAACCCCCCACCACTGGTTGGGGTAAGTGGGAGAAAATGGATGGACAAAGATACTACAAAACACTTTTAAGCAAACAGCACTGAGCTTCTTTTTATCATTTTGGTTCAAATCCATTTTCTAATTTAGAAGTAAATCTGAACTCAGCTCTGACACACGCACACACGCACACACACACACACAACCACACACACACACACACACACACACACACACACACACACACACGCTCGCACGCACGCACCCACGCACGCACTCACGCACGCACGCACATACACGCACGCACGCACGCACGCACGCACGCACACACACACACACACACACACAGAGGAAGAGCGATTTCTTGAGCTTTGTTTTTACAGTATTTAAGACATTTTAAAGGTTTCAAACATATTTTAAAACTTTTTTCTTGATTAAAATAAATAGTAATATTAATTAATAATATTGATAATAGTCAGAATTAAAGAAACTTGCCTTCTGAGACCACCAGCTCAATGTGAGCGGTGTGGAGAAGCAGGAGGAGGAACCACATCATCACCACAGCTCATGACTCGAGAGTGAGACAGACAAATGATCTGCTCAGCTTTATATTGCCGAGGCTTCGCCCACCAAAAAAGGAAATAAGCAGCATACGCGCCACAAATACCATCTTAGATCGAAAGAAAACTAACACACAAGTACGCTCGTTTTGTGTATAACACGAAGTTATGCTTTATTTCATTACACTGAAATTAAACTATGGTGCTGTGACAGTGGGAAAATGTGATGCGCTACAGATTTCATGAGAATGTGAAATTGATCGACAACTGATAAATTAATTTAAAGTTTAATCGCTGATGTGCGTGGCTGTTTTTTTATTTCTTTTAAAAAATGTTAACATCCACTGATCTAGAAATGATGATTAAGTATTTACACATTATTCTGTAGTACATAAAGTAGTAATTATGATACAGACTTTACAAACCTCACAAACATTTGCCTCAACAGGGCAATACTATTGCTTTATGCGAACAAGCACAACTCTTTAATACTCAGTAATTATGTTCCCAAAATAAAAGTAAGGATAGGTAATAAATATTATAAAATAAAATGTAATATAAAAATTGTAATATTATAATTGTTATAATAGTAAATCCAAAGCAACATCTCACAGTTTTATATAACTAAAAAATCAAATCAATAAAAAAAAAAAAAAAATTAAAATTAGCTGTGAATATCATTAGGCGCAGAAGACAAGAATGCGTAGGGCTGCGCCAGCATCGCCGCTCTGGTGATGAACGTTTCGTCTTTAAAAAAGTTATATTAACTATCAACCTTTCAATAATCTGATATCTGAGAGCATTATGTTCTTAAAGACAAAGTCTTTGCTTTAGGGAGCAGCACCTACAGCAGTCATCAAGAGAGCCGAACATCATCTCACATCACAGAAATGTCAAACTATTAATATTCTTATAAAGGAAAGATTATCAAACAGCAAACCTCCTGCTACATTTTATCATGCAGCATCTCGAAGCTGTAAAAGCTCTGACAGTGATTAAAAAAAAAAGCTTCCTCAAAGTAGCGAGTGTGACATTTGACTTTAAATAAAATGAAGGAGAATCATAAATCCTGTGCAATATGTGCAAATATGGTGTTTTACTTAAATGGCCAGGAGACAAATATGCTCATTGCCCAGCACATGAAGCATGTACACAGGATGTGATACATAAAAACATATATATAAAAAAAAAATTCCCTTACAAACACATGCAGCCTAAGGAGGAGTAAATAACTAGCCATGCATATCATCATATATCAGTGACTCTTTCACAGTCAGATTTTACATGTGAATTTTGGCTGGTCTGTGGCCACAGGTGTGAACTGAAGAGCTGCACAGGCTGTGGCTTTGTGGCTGGAAACTTCTGAGACCTTTGAGAACTGTGACTAATTGGAAAATAAATATTCTCCAGTGCCCACCAACCATCAAGACTGTATCATCTGCAACATGTGCTTTTACATTATGAAACGTAAAAGTAAAAGGACACTCAGGCCAGCCTCCTCCCGTGGACTCAAAACAGAAATGAAAAATCAAATAAATTAAATTAGCTACACACAAATGGCAACAATTAAAATGTGGTAAGAAGGTCACAAGTATTATATTCTTGATAATAACATTTAAAGGACAGGTTAAAAAAATTATTGCCCAGTAATTACATTTCCAAAATAAAAGAAAGGCTAGGTAATAAATATTAAAACATAAATAAAAAATTTTGTAATATTATAATTATAATAATAGTAAATCAAAAGCAATATCTCGTAGTTTTATAAAACTAACAGATCAAATCAATTTTTAAAAAAAGAAAAAAGAATTAGCAGCAGCAGACAAGAATGCGTACAGCTGCATCGTCGCTCTGATGATGAACGTTTCAGAGCTTTTGTTTTTTTTTTTTAAAAAAAGTTATATTAACTATCAACCTTTTAATAATCTGATATCTGAAAGCATTAAGTTCTTAAATACAAAGTCTTTGCTTCAGGGAGCAGCACCTACAGCACTCATCAAGAGAGCCAAACATGATCTCACATCACAGAAATGTCAAACTATTAATATTCTTATAAAGGAAAGATTATCTTAGTGAGAAAGAAATTTGCCCCCCTCAGCAGAGACTGTGAAACACAAAGAGCCACACACTTTCATCAGTGTCCCTCCCTGATGTCACTAGATATATTGATAGATGTAGATATAGATAATATATAATATACAAAATTTAACAAAATAAATTTTTATGCCTGTCAGACTGTCGTTGGCATTTAAAAAAAAAAAAAAACAGCTGAAGAAATGGGAACAAGTTATGTGTTTTTCCACAGACTAATGACTAAAATAAATTTTAAATTATTATTATTTTATTTTATTTTTTTTGCTCACCTGTCTGTTATGTGTAGTCACAACACGGGTTCATCCTTTGAGTTAGTTGCCTTTTTTATGCCTGATTTAATGACCAGTGTTAAATAATTTAACAAACAGAAAAGATAAAATATAAGATACAGGTTTGTTTATGATATTATGTAAAAAATGTGTACAACATAACATTTAGTTTAAATTTTATTAGAAGCCCCATAAATATTTTATATCCAATTAATTAAAAAAATGCAGTATTGATTTAATGTAATAAACCAATATGTGTGCATCTATTTCCTGAAAATATGAATAACTTTTGCTTGAAGGTTTTTTTTTTTTGTCTCAAAGTAAAGCTTACATACTAAAACTGCTTTTAAATGATTGTGTGTCTGTGGCCACTCTTCATTCCTGTCATCTCACTAATAACCACACTGGAAACATGTCAAGTTAATCTAATAAAAATCTAAAAATAAACAAACCTTAAACTAACAAAACATAAGTGACTTTTTCAAATATGCGTGACCAATGAAAAAAGAGCTGTTTTTTTTAATGGTTGTTATGGAAATCTGTCTCATTTCCTCTCCAATGTTACGGCAGAACATTCTGAGCATTTGATCTCACATGGAAGCGTATGACTCACGCAGAGGTGTCTTGACCACATTTATCAGTGACTTGATCAGAGATCAGCTCGAGGCAGGAGCTCGCTTAGCAGAAATGAAGCCACAAGCCCCTGGGTTGCATTTTTGAAACCAGATCGCCTATCTGGGCAGGAAACCGTGATCGCACACGTGCTTCTGCTTCAGACGTACTCTCAGGAAACATGAAAGTATCAGATCCTGTGTTTAAAAGTGTTTATTTGAAGAAAAAATAGATGCATGCAGGGCTTTCATTTGCTTTAAATATTTACTTTCAAAGCAAATTCATGAATTTTATTGTTTTCCATTTGTATCAAACTGAATTAATAAAGGGCACACAAACCAGCAAACAAGTCTTAAGGTGCCCCCCCCCCCCCGCCAAAAAAAAAAAAGAAAAAAAAAGAGACACACACTGTTCCACAAGACGAAAAAAACAAACACATAATGATATTTTTAAAATAAACACCCGGGCCTGATTTCTGTCAAGGTGATGAATCAAGGAATCACTTAAATAGAACTTGTGTGACAGAGTGAAGCAGGCTAAAAGATCTCAAAAAGTAACACATGCTAAAGAACCTAAAGAACAGCTGAGAAACAAAGTCAGTGACATCTATCAGTCTAAAAAGGGTTACAAAGCCATTTCTAAAGCTCTGGGACTCCGGCAAACCACGGCGAGAGCCGTTATCCGTTATGGAGTAAGCTTAAAACAGCGTTGAGCGCTCCCATGAGTGGCGAGTCTGGAGAAAGGAAGGTTTTGGAGTGGCCTGGTCAAAGTTGATGTCATGACCTTAAACAGGCTCAAAATCCCTCCAGTGTGGCTGAATTAAAGCAATTCTGCACAGAAGAGTGGGCCAAAATTCCTCCACAGTGATGTGAAAGACTCGCTGCCACCTATTACAAATGCTTGATTGCGGCTTTTTCTGCCAAGAGCGGCACAGCCAGTTATGGGGTTTAGGCGGGAATTACTTTTTCACACAGGGCGGGCAGGTTTGGATAACTTTTTTCTCTCAATAAATGACATCATGATGTGTTCACCACAGTTTGTATTTACTAATGTTATCTTTGTCTAATATTATAATCACATTGATGATCTGAAACATGTGACGAGTATAAAAAAAAATAATCAGGAAATACTGTCTCACAGCACTCTGCGTCTTCCGTGAAATTTTTCTCCTTCACTCTCACAGACTAAAAGTCTTCTTCTGGAAAGGCTAAATTTGCATATATAATAATCTAATAAAGACTTCTTTAAGACCACAAAACAATTTCAAGCTCTACAGTTAATTTTAAGTGCATTCATTTGTTGACAATCTACATTTAATAAAAATTCTTTATTATATATACAAAAATATGTGTGTGTGTGTATTTTTTATTTATTTATTCTTTGCAAAATAATGTTAACAAGAAGTTTGATGGTAGATGAAATTCTGATGAACAGCACCGACAGCCTTTAGCCACATCCTAAAGAGTTAGTGTCAGTATCTTAAGTCAGATTCCAGATTTGTTTTTTTTAATCAGATAAAATTGCCAAAAGATGAAATGACGATGCCCATGACTCTTCTTTAAAAGATACAGATGAGCCGTAGCTGTTCACCACAGAGAGAGAAGTGCTGAGGGGCTGTCGGCGTATTTTTTTTACTCTTGTATTTACTCTTGTTTAATTGTTTGCACGTCCTTCAGTGTCTGAAAGGAAAAAAGAAAAATATGACTTGCTGCAGAATTTGATTTGGAATGAAATAAATAACAGAGAACAAAACATTCAACTGAAAAAAAACTGGCAAACTGTATCACAAACAATTAAGTCAAACAATTCAACAGGTCAGTAACAGATAAGCTCTATTTTTGCATCTTAATTGAACTTTTTCTCTTTTTATTTTTACATCTCTGTTGAAGCTGAAAAAAATATTTTGAATGATGCCCAGAGGCATTTCATGATGTGAATTATACAATAACGGCCCGTCAGGTGAGTATGAGGCTTTGACTAAAGCCTCATACTCACCTGACCGACCTTTGACCAGTGCGTTCATGTCTAGTAACAGAATGGATGGATGATGATGGTGACTGTGCAGAAAACAAGTGCAAATGTAACAACAGCAATAGGTGAGCGAGGTGCTTTGAGGCAGTGTCGTACCCGTGCTACATGTGAGCTTCTAAAATATGTTCATTGCAGCGTGACCCTGAAGCCGTGCGCAGTTTCTTATCATAGCGAATTTCGCTGTGGTAAAAACGGGTGGGGGCATTTTTGGTCTTCTCAGTACTGCCACATTTTTCTAAAAGTAATGAAAAAAGATTTAATAAAGACCCTCCCGTCACATAAAACTGTAATTCCCATGTTATTAACATTCAGTGGAAAATGATATGTTTATTTATTCATTTTTAGGATTGATGTGTAACAAATAGCTCTACAAATACAGTATTTTTTTTAAGTATTATCAGATGACAGTACTTTAAATAGATGGAAAATGACTTTGATGTCATATTTTTGTTTGCAGACCTGCGTTTGTTAGAACTAGCAAACGTTAATAACTTTATTAATGTTTCCAGTTGCCCTTTTTCTTCAAAAGGCATTTCGCCGTCTCCACAGGATTTCGTGAGCTTGTAGGAAATGACATTTATGCTGCTGCTTTCTCAAATTACTGCAAGTGAAAGATGCTGATTGTAGATGAGCTGAGGGGGAGGGGGAGGGAGGCTTACATGTGTGAATGTTGCTGTCGGTTATTCATTTGTTTATTTGGTGTGTTTTCTGTAGCTACGGCACATGAACCCACCCAATAACTGTCATTAAAATGCTCATTGCTAATCTATATTTTCACAATTACACATTTTATATTAATATTATATATTTGTTTGTACTCTACTGCATTAGCAGAAAGACTTTTTTTGAAGAAGGAGATTGTGCCGGTTGAGTACGATGTAACTCGGTTTACTTGTATTTAACTCATGATGAGGTAATAATTTCCATGTAACTATGATGCATTCAGATCTCTGCAGCAGATACAAAGGAAATCCTTGTTTAATTTTTATTTATTTGCTTTGTGATTCAGATTTTAGCAGCCTTGTTTGTTTTTTGTAGGAAAAGTGCAGATGTGAAATGATTAAAATTTGCATTTGATTTCGCTCTTTGGTGTTGTGTTCACTCAGTGTCACGCTGTCATGTTTCCATCTACAATCTCTGTAGTCTGTTTCAGCTTTAGCTCAAAATCCTGTGGAAAGAAAGAAAAGAAAGAAAAGAGAAATTGATGGCAACACAACAGTTTCTCAACATATTTATAATGCTGACAGAAAAACAATTTTTTTCAGTATTTATATTATAGTAAATCAAAGTATGGTGCCTGTGTGCATGCCAACCATAAATTTTCTTAACCGCTCACCCACTTCTAAGGGCCCGGGCAATGGGCAGGGTTTACCCTGTTAACTTAAACGCATCTCTTTGGACTGTGGAAGCAAAACACCAGAAAAGAACCCACACAGGGACAGAGACCACGCGGACTCCACAGAGAAAGACCAAAGCCAGCTGACAGCTTCAAACTCAGGCCCTTCTTGTTGCGATGCAGCAGCGCTAACCACCGCACCACCACGTGCTGCTGCTCCCTGCTTAAACGTAAATAAGTCCTTTTTATTTATTATTTATTTGCAACTTAACCAAAAACACTTTATGGCATTTTTACCACTACCTTAAAAAAAACTCTACTAAAAATCAAACCTCTGCAATAAAATAATAAAGTATATTTGTTTTCAATTAGTTTTCTAACTTTGTCACTTGCTTACATATTTACATTTACTTGAACTGTTATAGTTTTCATGATAGTTTTATCATAAAAGATAGTGAGAACCACAAATGTACTAATAAGGAAACTGCTTTATTATACTTTTCTGTTATTTACTGTGTTCATTGGTGACACTAATGATTTTACTGCACATTTGTTTGTTCTTATGATGTAAAGCACTTTGAATTGCCTTGCTGCTGAAATGTGCTATACCAATAAATTTTTACTTACTTTACTTACTTACTCGAGTCACTGATTACATATAAATTCTGTAGGTGTCAAAAAACTGACTTGGAGCCTATTTGAGTATTTTACAGGTAACCATAACAAATGTTAGCTCAGCTGTCTAAATCACAAACAGCTCATTTAATGTTATTTTAAAAATGACTTTGATCATTTTTTGTATATTTTATTCCAATTTGTGGAACCATTTAACCACCAAACAAAGATCTGAACTGAATTGTGATTCACTTAAATAAGATACTGCGAGCGTGAAAGCAATAACTAATGATTTAAAGTGTTAGCAACAAGTAACGGATAAAATGTTGAAATATTCCACCTCTCCACCTCTAGCTGGATGTGTGTATGGTATAAATACTAAGTTCATACTGTCAGAACTGACATTTCATGCAGATTTTGTCATTGGTGGTTAAATAATACTCCGTTTATAAAAGCTTGTGTGTTTGAAACATTCCTGGTGGTGCTGATAAAGGAGTTCATCTGGCTGCTGGTTTACACCTGATGAAAAAGTTTGGGAACGACTGCTTTAAACAAGTCGGTTTGGTCGTATTTATGTAACACGTTTTATCTCAAGTCATCTTAACATGCTTTGCATTCAAATAAATGCATGCGCAAACATTTCCCCCACCCCACACACGTAAACCACAGACGCACAATCCCCCGACACACACACACACACACACACACACACACACACACACACACACACACACACTCACACACACATGCAGTAACCAATGACAGAGCCAAGAAACGAGAAACATTAACACCAGTTTCTGGCCTATAAGGACCCGCTTACATCAGATTCAGCGTAATATTATCGAGCGATCACCACTGTTGATACGAGATCATTTCTTGGTCCTTAAGGGTTATTTCCATGTTACTGAGATTTCCACATGATCATCTTGTTGTTTCCACTTTATTACTGCACTGAGCTTCAATAGAAAGTGCCAAGCGTACTATTTCTAAAAGGTAACATTAAATAAATTCACAATCTGTGTGGAGTCTGCATGTTCGCTTGTCTGCCTGGGTTCTCTCTGGGTACTCTGGCTTTCTCCCACAGTTCAAAGTAATGCAGTTACTGGGGTGAGGTTAACTGATGATACTAAATTGTAGGTACGAATGTGAGTGTGAATGGCTGTCTGTCTCTCTGTGGTAGATTAAGATAATGTTACATTTCAGATGTATGAATGAGGAATGATCCTTTTTCTGGTTAAATTTAAATGTATAAAATGTTGGCTGAAATTGAGCAAAGACATCAGCCCGTGGTTTGAAGTAAGCCTGGTCAGATCTCGGACTAACAGGCTGACAAAAAGTCTTTCACCCCTTTTGCTGCCACACCCGCTGCTGAGGGTGTGGCACAGTGTGTTCAAAAGCTGAGGGTACAGTGTGTTCAAAAATGGAAAAACTAGACAAATCACACAGTGCAGGTTAGTGTGCATCTGTACCAGTTTTGTATTTGAATATTTGGAGCCTCTTAACTGCCATGGTGGAGCAGTTCATGGATGTTGACAACTGTTGCAAGGGGTTACTGACTGGGTGCAGCAAAGCCATCCAGTTTCAATGCTGTGGTGTTTTCAGTAGCTACGGGGGAGCCACAAGGGCTTTGGGGAGCGACGTTTACTACCTTTTAAGCCGAGGGGCAATAAGAGGAAATGAATGTAGCTGTCTATTCCAGATATTTTCTCATTCCAAAAAAAGGAGGCTTGTTACATCCCATACTAGACTCATGTTTCCTAACTTCTCACCTCAAGAAATACAAATTTGTTTTAACATAAAACGTGCTGTTCCAATCTGTTCAACAGGGCGACTGGTTCTACTGATAGACCTACAGGATGCTTATTTTCACATAATTATTTATCCAGCACGCAGGAAATTCCTCAGTTTCATCTTTCAGATCATAGCTAATGAGCATCAAATTGCGGAACAGAACGAGGTACTGCCGAAATTTCTTTACCCAACCTTGCGACAGAAAGGCCTGCATATTCTATATTCTGAGTGGGAGACAGCGCACTTTTGGTATGATTGATGCTGAAACCAAAGCCAGACAGGCTGTGTAACAACACCTGGGTGTTTGTTTCCGCGTTCATTTCACTGGAAGTGCATATTAGGAAATCATCTAAATTTCCGCAAGGGGCTCAAAGCTGATTTGACACACTTGGCGAAAACCCTCGGCATGAGTGCCAGCCAGCTCTCCCAGTTATCATGAGGAAAAGTCAGACATGGGATGCTTTGTTGACAGGGTCTGCGGCTGTTTTCGAGGGGAGGGCTGTAAATGCCACCTGGTTCCTAAGGCCCTGTTGCACACATATAAATTAATTGGCGCTGACAGCACATATGTTTGCCACTTGGTGAAACTCAGGTGTGCCGCACTGAAGCGCAGGAATATCAGTCAATGGAAAAAGTTCACAGGTTTATTTACAGCAAGATGAAGAACACAAACCTGAGGCAACGGTGGAAGTTTGGGCCCAACAGCAGATTCTCTCTCTGAACTCTCTTTCTTAGGCACATGCCAGGTGTGTCTGCACAGAAAATAAACAGCCAAGTGCAAACAATGGTGTAAAAACAAAGCAAACATGCAAATGTGAGAAGCTGACTTCACTAACAGTGTTAGTTCAACGATCAGGCGCTGACTGAAGGCCTTCCCTCACCTTAAGTGCTGCTTTAAAATGAACCTGTCAGGGTCCTCCTGGCTGGCTTGCCCTTTCTCTCTCTCTTCACCTTTTGCCCTCTTTTTCCTCCCCTGTCTGTGTGAGTGTGGATGTGTGCGTGGGAAATTCTGCTCTGTGTTTCAGAGGCGGTGTACGTGGAAGGTCTCCGCCCTGTTAATCAAGCACCTGAGTTCCTGCACCCGATTACTCATCTGTTTGCTGTTGCGTTGATTGGATCCTGGCTATAAGAGATTGGCGCTTCTCCCAAGTCAGATTGTTGCAGTGCAAGTGCAACAATCAGCCGCTCAAACCTGCAACAATTGTTGTGTTTTTGCCAGCAGCAGATAGAAAGTGTGAGTGGGGCTCACTCAGGAGATTGCAGAAACGGAGAGAGAAAACAGTCGTGGATGGTTTTCCACACCAAGAATCCATACCTAAAAGATTTTTGGTTTCACAATAAAAAGCCTTTTTACTTTACCACCATGCTCTGCGCTCGTGTCCAGGTTTTCTGGAGCTTAACAGAAGAATCTGGCCAGCGATGGACACAGCGGACACAGATCTGGTTAGCAAAACTTCTTATGACTTTTGCCCCTTCCCACTGTACATGATTGTGCATGTTTTTTTTTTAATTTTTTAATTGAAGCAGGTTTTAAAATGTAGTGTATCCACCGTGGTTGTATTTTAAATAAATATTCTGTCTTGAAGCCTCCCGGGTGCAGGAACTCAGGTGCTTGATTAACGGGGCAGAGACCTTCCATGTACACCACGTCATGAAGCCTCCTATCATTTGTCTGCTGCTGCCACAGAAAGCAACAGGTCACTTTCCTACCAGTGTTTTGAACAGCCACCAACACTTTGTTTGTGAAAGCAGCTGATTGTCAGCCTTGTGATCAGGAGAGTTTGGGTTCAGTGTTAGATGCCCACCTAGTAAGAGTGTGATGTCAGTATATATTTCCTAATCTGTTACTCTTTTAATTTTTGATTTTTTTTTTCTGTGAGACAGGCACACTGATGTCCTTTGAACAATCCCTGCTCATTCATACCGGTGCTGCAGGAAGGCTCTGGTTAGGAATGTTTTCATTATGTATGTTTTAACTGTCTGTAAGGCTCCTTAAACAATGCCCCACCATCCGCTTAGTGCAGCAGACCTCCTAAAAACAAACAAATGTTTACCTGCAAGCTAGGGTGTTTCACATTCTAACGCCCCACACCGCTATAAAACACAACAGAGCTGAGAAGCCGATCTGTAGCTGCACCTGCCGGTCTGTCTTCAACATGCTAGCCTCTGTATTCTCTTAACATGGGCTTTAGTGCAGCTATTATACTCTATGTGGTGTGTGGTGGAAAACTATAAAATGACTAGCCAGGTTATAATTCATGCTAACATATCCTTTTATGTACACACAGGCCTGAAACAGGACATCCAGCAGATGACCTGCCGCTACAAAGAAGAGGCGTCTGTGAATAAGCAGTAAGGAGACAGAAAAATGTGAATGTTTTTCAAACTCTCCCACTGATTTCTACGTATTCATGTTTTTATTTGCATGTCAGCAGGGTTACTGCCCCAGCCCCTGGATTAGCAGGATCAGATTAAAGTGCCACCTTTCCTGGATCACATGCTTTGGGGACATGATCTATCATCTGCACAAGGTGGTGCTCACCGGACGGGGGGGGGCGCG
>JAVDPK010001359.1:225525-236807 GCA_034780415.1 Cichlasoma orientale | reverse complement strand
GTGTGTGTGTGTGTGTGTGTGTGTGTGTGTGTGTGTGTGTGTGTGTGTGTGTGTGTGTGTGTGTGTGTTTTGCTGAGCTGAAAATAATAAGGCTGCAGTAGCTAAAACAAAGAGCTAACAAAGTCAGTGTGCGACATGTCCCGTGAGAAAGAAACCTCATTATTCTTGTTCTTGAGCCTTTAAAAACTGGAAGCTGCATCATGTCAGGGTGATGTTTAGGGTGATAACATTATCTACAGCCTAATTCATATCCGGCGTGAGTCCCATCATGTTTTCGTGCACGATTCATCCTCAGTTTCCCTGCTGTGACCTGAATAAGCATCTAGAACAGCGTTTTTATCACTGCCATTACAGGACATTGCTGGAAAAAGTCCAATTACGAATCTGTGTCGAACCAGGCACCAGGGACCTGGTGGGTGCAACAGGTGAGAGGGTGATCATTAATCTATGATTGCTAATTACCATGAATCATTCTTGCATCTCTCGCACAGCCTAGCGCTATGTTTGACATGAGCTTGCACAAGGCCACAAAGAGCTGCACGCATATTTCCTCTAATTTACTGCATCTCATCCACGCCAGCCGAAAGTAACTGAGAGATGCGTTCATCAGTCTAATTGCCCTGCACTTCAAGTCAGTTTCCACTAACAATGGTTCAGCAGTTTCTGTGGGGGCGTTTCTTTTTCACTTTTTCCACTCAGCTGTCACTGTTATCTAACCATATATCCCCAGTAGTCAAGATGGCTGAGTGAAAGTTTCATTCTACTTTTCTTCTTTCATTGCTTCTGAGGGGTGGGTGGGGGTGGGGGGTTGGTTGATGTTGTCATTTGCCATGTGTTCAAACATTTGGCTGATTTGTGCTTGATTGTTTGAGGATAAATTTGTCTGCCTTGGTCTGTGGACTGATCGCAGAGGGCAGATCTGGCTGAGAAACCAAGGGATACTGCGCACGAGCATTTTTATCTCTAACAGGGATCATAATTTACAAAATAAACATCATGTTGCATTCAGTAAGACTAGTGATTATTTAAACTAGTTATTAAGGCCATAAATTTACCAGGAAGGTAAGTGACTGAGGTCACAGAGCAGTGAGTCCACGCCTGTTTTCCCACTGACTTCTATACAACTGCACTTCTTTTTGCAACCACAGGAATCGCCCTCTGCTGGCCACTGGAAAGAATGCAGGTTTAAGGCACTTCAGTGTTGGATGTCAGACCCAGAAGCTTCAGCCATCATTTATATACAGTCAGTGGTTTATTTACCCATGATAGCTGTACTGTATATGTTTATCTGTCATGACGTATTAAATTTGTGGGCTGAAATAATATTTTTTTTATTATGAAGACGTCTTTGTTTTCCTAGAAAAAAGATAATAACAAAAACAAACTAACTAAACAAACACAAAACAGTAATTTTAAAGTTGGTATCAACCCACAACTGATGCATCTCTTTCTATGACCAGGTGTTATCTGATTTGATCACTTGCATAAAACTACAGTATGATTTCCTAGAAAAATCTGTATCTGATCTTGGAAAATTAACCTTTGTGCCTGAAGAACATCCAACTGATCATTCGTTAGTTGCTAATCTCTTGCTCTTTGCATCCAATATTGCTGACAAAGAAAATGGGAAAGCAACTTGTTGCAGATGGGAAAGCTTCACGAGGAGCAGACTGAAGGTAAAACCACTGCAAAGCTGTGTTTGCTTTGCAACAAGCATTAAATTGATCCTAAACCACGATCATTCTGTAATTAAGTAATTTTGTTACCTAAATGTAACAGCACCAAGTTTTAAAGGATTCTCAGTGTATTAAAATGTGTGCATTTTAATGCACTGAGAATGATCCTGACCCAGAATCCACATCTGAGATGGAAGTGAGAATGTGCAACACGTTGTCATCCTGCGGTGTCAAATATTGCTTTTGCGTGCAGATGCTGCACATGGTGCAGAGATACACAGAAGTGTATTCTATGTGTTGGTGCCTAGATGTACTTTCCAGTGCAATATTACACACTGAGATAATGATTCACTTTAAAAGACTGATAGTTGGCATCAGGAGGATGGGACAGGGTTTGATAGCCGTGAGGGTGAATTTCATGTCTTGTGTGGTTTACATTTTGTTTTGGTTTTAATTGCTGCTTTTTCATCAGAATTTTAATTGTGTTTTCACTACTCTGGTAGCTTTTGGTACAAGATCTAGAAAGATCTTGTGATTTGGGTTAAAATGCTTAAATCCTTCCCAATAATAAACCTGCACACTGAAAAAATGATTTAAATGTGATGTGAGTGGGTTCTTTGCTATGTCACGAGTTAGAATTGAGAACTCATTGTCACCCTAACCCAGTGCAGCACCGCAGCGATTCCAAGGGACACGCTGTGCTCATCTGTGAGAGCTCTGACAAAACAGCAGCATTTGACACTCGGTGAATGAGGCTGAGCTGGAATGTGCTGAAGAGTCTGGAATGGGCTGGTGTTTATCCTTTTCTTCTGGAGCCAGAAAAAGACCTTCATTTTGGAATCATGCAAGAGTATAAATATACCACTCCTGGAATACAAAAAGGTACCACATTATATAAACTCCCATAAAATAAGCAGTAATCAGTGTATAATCACAAATAAATGACTGTGATCCATTCTACTGCCGGTTTCTATTGCATCCAAATACTCTGCATGAGCGCGAGTATGAGACAGTGGACTACAACTCTTAAAAAATATATATCACAGTGGGAGATACTGAGCTGCCCTTAACTGTAGCTTGTTTGCACACACATACTAATTAATGTGAATGCTGTTAAACATTCACATTATTGTTATCCTCCATGATTTTCGGTCGTTAACTCCTCCTTTGTGCTACAGAAACCGTTCTGGTATTTGTAGTGGCTGTTCTGTGAAGTCCACATATCTAAAAAAAAAAAAAAAAGTTGTTAATAATCTCAGAAACATAGGCATACATTTTATTTTTAAGTATATTAAATTATATTAATAACCAAAACATCAGCAGGAAATCGTGTGCATGCCCGGTTCTGCCTGTCCTAGGCTTGAACTGGACACGCAGCTAAAGTTGCAGTAACTTGTACTACCACCAGGGTGTGATATTATATTTTATTTAAAGCCAACAAGCTAAATAGCTGATATTTATGCAAAAATGGCGTCCATACACCTATTGTGTTGTCTTTTTGTAGTTGTTAAACAATATGATGTAGTATCATTTAAATAGCTGGTAGAAAGTTTTTTCCTGGAAATTAAATATCGCACCCTGCTGTTACTGCAAGTTACTGCAACGTCCTGCCTGTAACCTCTCCTTGTGATCATTGTGTAAAAAGGTTTTTGTGTGGTAACCTGTTGTTTATGGGCAGGTCAGCAGGATTTGCCTCTGTGTCACTCTCTTTTTAAAGGGAAAGACAGCTTGAAGCAGCTTGTTTTTAATTGGTTTCATATTCAGACACATGAGGCAGATGGTTCAAATATAGGCAGTTAGTACTGATATTTTTTTTCCTGCAATTAAGCTAGTTCAGCAAATTAAGTTCAATTTAGACATTTCATTGAGAATTTGAGCCGTTCTGCATTTCAGCTGTTTAAGCTGACTTGGCGAATTAAGTTTCAGCTATTTTAAGCATTTCTAGGCATTGCAGCTCCAATCTTTCAGCTTTCAGCGTTGGCGTTGCATTTTCGCTAAAAAATTATTTTTTCTAGTTAAAGTTAACACTTGTTCCAGTGGACCGCTGCCAAATCAGTATAGCTTGAACTTGTGACAAAATAGCATGTCAGCTGGGTACTGAAGAAGGGGGATGTTTGATCCTTAGTATGCATATTATTTGAAAATTTATTCCTCACCTCCTCAGTATCAAAACCAAAACCTAAAACTGAAGATCCTGCAACTCCAGAGAAACTGACAAAAAATAATAGAAGATTACCACAGAATAAATGTGCTCAAAAAATTAAAGAAGCTAAAAAATATTTGAAGAAAGATGTTTAGTTCAGGGTCAAAAAAAAGTGGGAATGCACTGTTACTTCTTTAGCGCCTTTCTCCTCAGTTGAGCACACAAATCACTTTCTATTACAAGTCTCATTCACCTGATTCAGCACTTCTATCTACGCCTAAGAGCTTTTTAACAGTCAGTCCAATGGATGCATCGAGGGCAACTCAGGGTTCAGTGGTTTTCCCAAGGATCCTTTGGCAGGTGGACTGGAGGAGTCAGGGAGCGATCCACCAACCTTCCAGCTGTAGGCAACAGGAGCCACAGACACCACCAAAAAAAGTGAAGTAAAGCTTTATGGAGTTCTTGGATTTTTAATGCCTCTGTTTTCTTTTCAGTGCCAACATTTCTCTTTTCAGTTCAGGATTTGTTTTCAATAGCTAAAATGCCAAAGCGGGTTAAAAAACAATAGAAATGGAAAGCAGCTTTTATCCACCTTGGTGTAAATTCAAGAACCTGCAGTTTCAAAAGTTGTAAGTGGATATCAGGCTTGTTATCACTGTAAACTGCACTATTTGCAGCAAACTGTTATTAATGTTTCCTCTCCAACTTGTTTTTAATTTTTCACTTCAAAAATTCCACATAATTCATAGCAAAAACATTTATCTGCGCCCAATCTTCAATTAGTGAAACAAAGCGATGCTCGTCCCTCTCATGGTGCAGCCAATTACCCGCTGCTTAACATGCTGAAATGCTTTGCAATCATCTAAAGATGTAAGACATACTGTGAAAGCATCATCTCAATTATAACCTCATAGCGTTATAACAGCTGTTAAGTGATGACTGCAGCTTGTATTTAGTGTGTTGAGGATTCAGTGTGACGGGAGTTTGAAGGGATCAGGTTCATTTGGTGACCTTGAACCTTAAAGTCAGACATCTAGAATCACTTTGAGAAAAGAAATGCTAGTCAATCCCCCCCACCCCCCCAAACTCTATAGAGCACTTCATGCACAAGCTGCATTTGAAGTGGGTTTTGATGTCAGCTTCATCTATTATGAATAAGATGACATTTTTCTGATGACATCCCCCGATGTGCCTCTTAAGAGACAGCCAGTCAAATAGGCACATGGAAATAGATGAACGCCATCTCAGCGCTGGAGTCCGGCAGGGAGGTGAAGGGGAACAAAGGTGCACAGGATGTATGGAATCAGACAGCAAGTCAAAATAGTTTATTATAGAACAGGATTCATAGTCGAGGCACTACCTCACATTTAGTATAGGCACTGAACTACTGCACTGGATTCACAGCCACTACTCGGTCTGAAAACCAGAGCCTGCCAGCCATACTGACTTTGGCTACAGCTACATGTACAGCATGTCGTCAAATCAAGACGCCAAAATAACGTTAAATGCTAAAGATACAGCAGCAAAATCATCACTTAGATTGAAAACATGATACCTGTCTAAGTCTCTGATGGGGCAGTAGCTTGTCTGAGACAAAGATACACCTGTAAGGCATGCAGAACATGCTTGTGGTGCGGTACGGTTTTTGGTTGAAGTAACTCAAAATGTGAATGCTTGTAAACTAAGTTAAAGATTTTTTGTTTATCCAATAAAGCTAAGCTTGTTAGCCCCTTGGACAGTGGGGAACGATTAAAGACATGGTAACATTGTTAATACTATAAGTATGATTGAGGTGTGAATGAATAGTGCACGAAATTGTAAAGCATCTTTGAGTGCCTTGAAAAGCGCTATATAAGATTAATGCATTATTATTATTATTATTATTATAACGATTATATAACATTATATCATATTATAGGTAATATAAAGCGCCTTGAAGTGAATGTTTGTTGCGATTTGGTGCTATTTAAATAAAACTCATTTGAAATTGAATTAATATTTGTCGTTTCTTACACACTGGTGACATTGTGATCAAAGACTGTATAAAAAAGATGGATGTAGTTTCGCTTAAACGTGGAAGCGCCTTAAACCTGCATTCTTTTTAATGGCCAGCAGGAGGCAATAGCTTTGGTTGTGAGTTTTAAGTCCTATTGAATTCATCATGAAGTATTTTTTGTAAATTACTCGGAAAACAATATAAACAAGCGTATGGGCCATGATTTGACTTGACTTGTGATTGACAAGTCATCGACCAATGAATGTGCACTAAGACTTGATGTCACAATCAGATCAGCCCTGGGTTTGTGATGCATTGGTTTAAAGAGCTAAGACAAAAAAAAAAAAGAAGTTTACTGGTGCTAACCAGTGGGTGACATCATAGTGGTTACATCCATTTTTTATATACAGTCTATGGTTATGATAGCCTAATTACTCTTTAAAAAACTGCAGTTTTATCACATGCACTCACATCTCTGAATGGTCGCAGCTTTTTAATTATTTTTTTAGCCTTCATCTTTTAGCCTGTGCTTAAGTTTGCAGCTGTTTATACTTAGTGATTTGACGTGCAGTGTGGTGGTCCTGACAGAAAACATGTTGTCAGGACCACCATGGTGTCTGTAGTGTTAATGTTCTCGGAATGCAGTGTGCTGAACTTCAGGGCCATGGGGAACGAATGCTGAGAAGAATGAAAGTCAACACTTTTGTGGTGTTCTTCTTGTTAGCGAGATGGGAAAGCCTTCTGCATGTAAGCTGCCATTATTGAGTTATTAGCCAAAGTCATGCAGCTGTTAATGAGACCAGTGAATTGTGATCTAACCCAATGCTAATCCTTGTTATCATTTTCACTGATTTTATCTGTTGGCATTAGAGTGTGTCTGGCAGGCTTTGGTGAGGGGAGGCAGCCTTTGCCTGTGTACATCCACGATCCTATCACTCCTAAGCTAATTTAGCCTCGTACTTCTCTGAACTCTTCAATACAATCTCATTCACTTTGTTCCTTATTCCAACCACCACTTTCAAACACATTGCAATGTCACATTTACCTATTACAGTGACAACAATAATCACAACAATGAATATCACCGAGATTACTTCATCATTATAATCAGAATTATAATAACAAAAGTAATGCCGGCGTATGCCCCCCTTGTTTCGCTCTCTGTCTGTGTGAGCGGTGAATGAAAAGGAAACACTCCTCCTCCTGTAAACAGGCAGTAGCCTAATCTCGTTTGTTGTCAGAGGGATTATCAAGTAGAAGAAATGATTTCATAATAACTTTGTACATGTGCGGTGCAGAATTAGCACCTGCTATTAGCTTGATCACAATACAACATGCTGCCTCTTGTGTGACACTTAACCCTCAAGTGACTAGCTGGGGCCGCTGCTGAAAGAAAACTGTGATGATGTATCTAATAGGTTAATCTAGAGCATGAGCCCAGTCAGAGTCAGCAAATCAATAAATTGTGTGTTAGATATCACGTCTTTGTGTACTGTGGCACTAAACAAAGAGCGCCTGCCTCTAGAGTAAACATGTTGAAGCGCTTTTGTTTGACCTGTACAGGAACAAACGTGTATAAAATACAGTTTGGAGTGGCCTTAACTATTATTTGGAAAAGGACAGAAATATTTAGGATAGAAAATATTTACAGTATATAACTTCCTATTCATAAAAATTAAAATTAAATCAAAAGTTTTCCTTTGCAGCCACTAATCACATATTTGAACTTCAGAAAGACCCAAGCTAGTGATTATCCCCTGCTTTCAATCTTATGCTAAGCCAGTCAGCCCATTTTTGAAGGAAATATAATTAATTATTATTGTCATCTATAAATATGAAAAGTTACAGATTGTCTGAAAAGGCCTCACTGGGCAATGTTGCATTTCAAATGTATCTTATGAAAATGAAATGTACTGTTTTCATAGTCAATTTTAAATGTGTGAAATATTGGTTGAAATTTATCAAGTTTGAACTTTTAGTCAGATCTCACCCAGAATAAGTCATTTAACGGGTAACGGGTTCCACATGGGACATGTGACGTTTTAAAAAGAATAGTTAAAGCAGAGGCTTTGCTCCAATGTGCTGGACGTATTTTAATTATATATAAATAATTACTAAAAAATTTAAGGGAACACTTCAATAATTTTAACTTTGATTTTTGAGAGCTCTCAGGGGGTTGATGATGGGATAAATAAAGTATCACTCATCATCATCTGATGTGAGACTGTGCTTCCTTAATTAATATAAAAGGCTCAGTTTTAGTATTAGTTTAAGTTTTTAGAGGTTTTAATGGTAATTATTTAATTGAGATCCAATATTTATTGTTTGGACTGTTTTAATTTCAGAGCATTTTTAATGCGACGTTATGAGAAATAGAATTCTGTGTGTAAAATATGTGGAGTGCCCCTTTAAATCTTGGTGTTAGTGTCACTTGAGGGTGAAGCCATGTAAGTGCATAGTTTCTGTGTATTTATGGTGGGATTCTACAACTACATGTTTACACAGTCATCGTAAGGGTAAAAAGTGTAAAGCAGTATAACATAAATCAGGGTATATTTAACTGTTAACACCTCCCCGCTTTATGCCGTGGGAGGGTGTAGAGAGCTCCTGTCCCCACGTCTCGTCTTCCTTCTTATCACACTCAGTACATTCCGTTACGTTCAGTAGGCCTCCCGAATCACATTTGCAAATACAGAGCACATGGCAATACTGAGACCACAAAGCAGTTTACCAGGTTTTGTCGATCACTGTAGGGAAACAGCACAGTACAGAGAGAGAGATCAGAACAGGAGAGTGGGTTCTGGGTTTGCGTTTCCCAAAATGTCTGTACAAACTAGTTTCTACTTTGACGCCGAGCAGTGGAAATGACAGACAGCAGTGAAAGGCCAGCGGTCACTGAGATGCTGATGGGAGAAGCATCTTGTTTCATTTTCTACAGTTTGCTGAAACCCTCTCACTGAATTGAAACGCCCATAAAATGTGCCAGCTTGTTTCCTCCAGATACATCTGTTTCTTTCTTGTCATAAATATAATCTTTGTAGCCTTTTGTACTTTTCAATATTGCACAAAGTGTGCTTCTGTGCATCTCATCTGACCAAAAATAAACAGATATTTTTCAGCGTGTATTAAATGTCTATTAAGACTATTAAAACGTCTACTAAAATATATTTTCAGCCTAAGCAAAGCTTTGGGAGAACATGTAACTAGTGACAAACACTTTGGGGAACCCAGCTCAGATCTGGACAACATTACAACACATCTGTCACCTCACAACCTCAATCCACAACACAAACAACTGGAGGCCAAAAATAATGAACAAACATGAACAACTAACAACAAAAATACTCATATCTAATCTTGATCACCTAATCAAGGACATGTTTGTTTGTTTTTTTCTTTCTTTTTTCTTTTTTTGTTTTTTGTTCAGCTCCAATGATACAAAAAAAAAAAATGAAGGGAACTCACTCGTGGGTATGCTAATGTAAAAGGGAACACATTTATGCTACCTGCGGGCATTGACACTGTTCCCCGTTGCCCGGGAAACTGATGAAGCTGCCCGCATTAAAAAGAAAAAAAAAAAAGGAGAAGCTTTTCATTGTTAAAAAGAAGACACAGTTCTGACTGGATTCAAACGGAAACAGTGTGAATTAAGCATTTCCCACCCCTCGTCTTTGCACTGTGCTAAAAATGCACCCCCTGTTGTTTTGTCACAACCTGAGTCTGTGGGCCTCATTTTTGTGAATCAAGGCACAAGGCCGCCGCCACCAAAACATGGCCCTGAATGTGTCAAGGACAAGAGTACTATATCTGCAACTTTAAGAGGTAATGACACACAAGGCAACTTTTTTCTCTTTTTGTTGCTGGGGGAGGGCGCGCTGGGAGTCTCATCTGTACCTTGAAAATGTTGTACATTAGTTGCCAGTCAGCAGTGCTCTGTACTGTAGGATGACTAGTGGAGTGATGTTCGGGCACTTGGTTGTAAAATTGCTCCATGCCTCAGGTTCTGACGTTTTTTCATGTAGAAACTCCTACCAGTTCAAACCACATTAATGCTCTAGTCGTGGGAAGTGGGATCACAATGCATTTTGGCTTTCAACCTGTATTGCAAGAACACATTTACACAGACATTTCCATATGCTCGCCGTGCAGCATCTGCTCATGGCCTGCTGTAACAGAACAGCATGTAATTAGCTGCTACCTGTGCTGAAGCATCCTGCTCTTTTGTTCTGTTTCTCAGCCTGCTGCGAGAAGCTGCAGAGGGATTTCACCGCAGTGAGTACACCGCCTAGCACGTATTTCACTCCAGGAGCAAAGGAGACAGATTCCCGCCGAAGGACAAATTCTAGACTTATGGGACAGCTTCTCAGTATAGCCAGCATACACTGATAAGGTCAGAGAGGAGTGGGAGGATGTTTTCTTTTAATTTAAGAACCCAGGCCAAAAGAGAGAGCTAGCTCTAGAAAAGTCCCAGAATATCTCAGGGACTGCAGTGTGGCAGGTAAACTGGATCAAATAGCTGCAGAGTCGGAAAGCCTGCAGTGTAATCCTCTAGACAGCTCAGGCAATAATAGACGGTGAATGTGTCATGGTGTCAAAACAAAATAATGCGCACATGCACTCACGCGCAAGCATAATAAAAAGCATTCACCCACAAGCAGATACACATGAACATGAATGTAGACATTCACCATGCTGACTAAAACAGACTAGAAACATTTTTTTAGCCCCTTTTATGTCCGCCTGAAAGTTGTTTTTACGAAATGCTTAAAATGCATTTAAAACAACAACAACATTTTATCCGGTGTTCACAAGTGGTCATTTTACCTTTGGGTGTGTGGAGACCAAACCAGAGAGGAGGGTGAAGATTGCACTTATATTTGACTGGAGAAAAAACACTGCATGCTAATTTTGCTCAGTTTCCACTGAAAGCTGGACTAAAAAAATCTTTATTCTTAACAACCAAATGTTTGTGAAATGTGAGCTTTGACCTGTAGCAACAAACCCATCCTGGGTTCATGCTGATTGTACTTTACTTTACTTTACTTTACTTTACTATGTTGGTTTTCTGTACACACAGCACATACGTCTGCCTGTAGTGGAACAGGGCCCCCTCCTGTGTTTTTCTTCCTGAGGCTTCTTCCCTGTCTGAATTAGGGGTTTAAGGACACATGGTGTCATATATTCATATACAGATTATGAAGAGATGTGATTTGTTAAATTAGGCTATGCAAGTACAATAAATTAGCATTTAGTTTGTTTTAAAGAGGGCTTTCTTTGAGCCTTCTTTCCACCTGCAGCAGGCAGCTGTTTCCAGATAAAAAGCAGTGATAGCCCCACAGTACAGCTGCTCAGCACCAAATGGACACAGCCTGCAATCTGGTGGACTCTCAGGAGTTTGTGGAGGTTGCCAGAAACACAACTCCAAATGAACTGTAATGTTGCTGTGTGTCCGCGGGGGGGGGGGGGG
>JAVDPK010001359.1:209975-220496 GCA_034780415.1 Cichlasoma orientale | reverse complement strand
CCACCACCACCACCACCTTTTTAGCTCAGTGTTGCATTTGTGTGAAAATAGAAAAAGTCTTCATTATTTCAATCAGAACTACTTTTCAACAGACTCGTCAATATGAGAGTTTTATAAAATTGTAAAATCAACCTTCAGCTCCCCAAACAATAAGCTTATTAAATAAGCCCAAGATTGAACCATCTGGATATGCTAGAAATGAAGGCACCTCAATCATCACAGAAAAGTGAGGGAGAAAACACAACATAGCTTTCCTCCGTGGGTGAGACGGAACACTGCTAAAGATCGCAAGATATTTTACAACCTTGTACCAGTAAACTTACAATACTTTAACTAGACTACATTAACATCTTGGCAACAATGTGGCTTTATACATTCTGGGAAGGCGCCAATTTATATTGGAATGGCATTCAGCACTATATCACCAATATATCTTTGTTCTGATTTTAAGCCCTCAATAGCTACTACCTTTTTTTTTTTTTTTTTGGCCTCTTTGCCTTGAAGATAAACAGGAAGGTGAGGAGAGAGAGTTGGGAAGACACACAGGAAAGGGCCATGGGTCGGACATGAGCCGGGCAGCCTGCACCATGGTCGCCTGCTCACCCACTGAGCCATCCTGGCGTCCAGCTATGAACTTTTATAAAAGATAATGATTTTTTTTGGCCCACTTTCTCTATTAATATAATTTCAGACACATGATCTTCTGTCCATACATGTATGGACAGAAGATGTATGTAAACTGTATTAACATACATATGTATGTAAACTGTATTAACATACAGTACCAGTCAAAAGTTTGGACACACTCACCCATCCAAAAGTCTGACTGGTACTGTATTTTTATGAGAAGTTCCTACACTTTTAAAAAGAAATAAGTAGTGCTGTTAATGGCAGCTTTTGCAAAGACATCACAAAATTAAAGTTGATCTTCTAAAGGCTAAGAAACGCTGTCTGGACTGCTGTATCTCCCTGTACAGAAGTTTTCTTTCATTCTTTCTCAGTTGGAAATTGGTCACAATACAGCAGCATAACCCTTGCACAAAGAAAATAAAACACCACTTTTTTTTCCTTTTTTTTTTTTGGCTCGGCTGCACTGGCTACCTGTAAAATAAAATAAAAAGATTTTAAAATTCTCTTTGTTCTTAAAGCCCTCCATGGATCAGCTACAGTGTGAACTCTTAGCTCTGCTCCCAGGTCTCCCTCTTCAGTAGTCTGCTATCCTGCATTAGGTCCTGTCCAGTGTTTGAAAATTTGAAATATGTTCCAAAGACCATTTCACTTGCCTTCTGTGAGATCTGAGATGCCTTATGGTTGTTTGTCTACATACTTACTATCTAGTTTTGCTTCAGTTTTTGTTGTACTTTGTTTTTAAACTACATTTTCCTTTTCTCCATCATATTTGATATATTTTAGGTGTGTTTTTCATGCTTTGGGGTTATTATATTTTGACATCCTTTTATATTATTTTACACTGTCTACAAAATCTTGTCACCAGACACTTTATTGGGTACAGCTTGCTCGTACCGGGTTGGACCCCCTTGCGCCTTTAGAACTGCCTTAATTCTTGTGGAACAGATTCAACAAGGTGCTGGAAACATTCCTCAGATGATAGAATCACACAGTTACTGCAGATTTGTGTGCTGCACATCCATGATGCAGATCTCCTGTTCTACCACATCCCATAGGTGCTCTATAAGATGGAGATCTGGAGGCCATTTGTGTACAGTGAACTCATTGTCCTGTTCAACAACCCAGTTTGAACTGATTTGAGTTTTATGATATGGTGTGTTGTTCTGGTGGAAGCAGCCATCAGAAGATGGGTACGCTGTAGTCATAAAGGGGCGGACATGGTCAGCAGCAATACTCATGTAGACTGTGGCATTTAAGCAATGCTCCATTAGGACAAAGGCACCCAAAGTGTGCCAAGCAGACCCCCACAGATAATTACACCACCAGCAGCCTGACCCACTGACACCAGGATTAATGTTTTCATGTTGTTTATGCCAAATTCTGACCCTACCATCCAAATGTCACAGCAGAAATCAAGATTCATCAGATCAGCCAACATTGTTCCGGTCTTCTATTGTCCAATTTTGGTGATCCATTGCAAACTGTAGCCTCAGTTTCCTGTTCTTAGCTGACAGGAGTGACACCCACTGTGGTCTTCTGCAGCTGTAGCCCATCTGCTTCAGTGTTTGATATGTTGTGCATTCAGAGATGCTCTTCTGTAAGGATGGGTGATACAGTCTCAAATATGTCAAGGAAAGTTGCAGTAATGTGATAATATTTATAATGATATAGAAAAAATAGGAAACAATGTTTTATCTGCCTCTCGCCTTATGACAGCCGGGATGGGCTCCAGCCCACCCCCGCAACCATGAACAGGATAAATGGAAGAGAATGGATGGATGGATGGATGGATGGATGGATGGATGGATGGATGGATGGATGGGCAATGTTTTATCTGTGATTGCAGCTTGCAGGCAGCAGCACTTATTATTGGTGTAATTGAAATGGACATTTTCCACTGAGCTGCTGTCACTGATGACAGTGTTAATTCAGTGTGAATCTACCAGGGTGCAGCTGCAGCAGCATTATAGTGCAATAGCAGTGAAATTAGGTACATGTCTACATGCCTTAATGCACTGAGTTGCTGCCTGATTGGCTGATTTGTTATTTGTGTTAACAAGCATTCAATATCCGTATCCAGCAAAGTGACAGGTGAGTTTATTCCTCATCATTTTATATACTGTTATATTACTGTATAGTAGACAACTGGTGTCATGTTTTCGCACTGTGGTGAGCAGGGTGGACCCAAAAGCAGACTACTAAACAAGATGAAAGGTTGATGGTAGTTTATTAGTGAAATAACTCAAAATATAAACACAGAAACAGAGACTTCTTAAAACTAAACTGATAAGTGGACCGGAAAACTGGAACAAAAACCCACACCTCCATGAGGGAGGACGCGACAAGGAACAGAACAAATGCAGGGGCTTAAATACACACAGGAGGTAATGGGAGAAAGGAAACAGCTGGGCAACACAGGCACAGGTGGACAGAATCTAACTAATTAGCAAGGGAAGCAAAACTAGACACAACACACAGGGAACACAGGACTGTCAAAATAAAACAGGAAACACCTAACAGGGTGCACGCAGAGGGGCTGGCACAGAGGAACACTAACAGAGATCAAGGCACACAGATGCAGGGGAGACAGGAGACGCACTAAAACGAGTTTTTGTCTATGGCTACATGCAAAACTGTGTGGATCAGTATAGAAAAATAGTTTATCATTAACACAAATGTTCACTGTTGCAAAGCCACTCATATCAGTATTTTTGATTTTCCAGCGAAACTGCAATTTGAATTTTCACATTTTGTGCCAGGAAATACAAACTGCAGTAACACTGCAGCTGTTATTGTGCATTTGGTCATAATTTTCAAAAGGCTATTTGAAAATATTTGTGGAAACAGTGTCTAACCTGTAAGCCAGTGATGGACTGACATCAGAGAGAGAGCACTGCCAGGAGAACTAAAAAATATTAAATAACAAAACAAAACAAAAAATAGCCCTGTAGCTTATGAATGTTGCAAAAAGACTTTAAAAACAGTTTGCGACATGTCTGCAGCTATCTTGTATTTAATGAATTGATTTGATTCTTCTTCTTCGTCCACAGACAGCTTCCTGTATGCTGTCTTGAGGTCTATAAGCTCACGTTTTTCTAACTTCACAGCCCCACTTTTAATTCACTTTCAGATTTGTAGTCTTCAGCCCGAATAAACCTAATAAAACTGAGCTAATTTCATATTCAGCAGTTCAACCTGAAACCACAAAAGGCATTACTTTATTCAGTCTTGCAAAAGACACAAAGGCAGACTGTGATATTAGAGTTCCCCCTTTAAAAATGGATTAAATGATCCAGTTTTCATCCTTGTTGTGGAACTCTGGACCAGCTCTTTATCCTCTCAGGGATTTTGGAGTGCGTGTGGGAGTTTGCCCATCCAGTCTACATGTATTTTGCAGACCCGGGGAAGGCATTCGATGAGCTTTGGGTAGTGACTGAAAGAACAAGTTTGCAGACACAAGCGGTGGAAATGAGCTTCCTCTGAAGGGTGGCTGACTTCTCCCTTAGAGACAGGGTGAGGAGTGCAGGCATCTGACTGGGTGCCTCTTTGTTGAGGTGTTCTGGGCAGACCCAGGACAATTTGGAGAGATTATGTCCCGGCTGGGAACGCCATGTTGTTCCCCCGGATCAGCTGAAGGAAGTGGCTGGAGAGAGGGTGGTCTGGGTTTTTCTGCTTAGGCTGCTAGCTGGCAATTAACTGTGGCTGTTGGTGAAATTACTGCTCTTTCACATCACTTACAGACGGTAAGCAGCAAAACACATGTTCACTTCTATCCAAATGCAGGCTCTAAAGTTTGTGTGTTACTGGATTTAGGAGCTTCAGAGTTTGAGAGGTCTGCAACAAAACTACAACGCCTCAAAAAACAAAGCTAGGGGGCTTATTTAAGAATTAAACTCTCATTTAATCTAAGACGTGTTAGGTCTCAGCAAAGATGTTCATTCTTGTTTCTAAGGTGCACGATGCTCTCCTTTGTTTTGTTTTCTCGCTCTCTGTCCTTCCCCCACTCTGCCTCTCGTTCACCTCAGGTACCGCGCTTGTTGTCATTACACATCAGGCAGCAGTTTTTGCCGCTTCCATGGAGACCGGCATCACGGCAAGTCGGCAAATAATATAGACTGGTGAGTGTACTGTATGTTGTGAGTGTGTGTGTGTGTATGTGTGTATCTAAGAAGGACCATCATCGTCATTTTGTTAGAAGAAAAAAGTGATAATGCAGAGTCGGCCTTTTCAAAGCAGCCTGTCGCCTGCTCAGGCCTCGGCTCCTTCATCATCTGCTGACACACTTGTCACAACACACACACACACACACACACAGAGCAGCAGCAGCACAGAAACATATTCCTTGCTGCTTTTGGTGCTCAAAGGCTTCCTGTCATTGCTTTGATTTTCAAACCACAGACGTCATGTCAGAGCTCCTCCTCCTCCTTTTGACCTTCACTCCTCATCATCACTGCCATTCTTCTTTCCTCTTATCTCCTTTAACACCTTTTCCCTTTTTCATTAAGTTCATTTTTTTAATTCTTGTCTGACTCATTTTTCTTATACTCGTACCTCATTTCTATTTCTTATCAAACGCTTAGAAACAGTCTTTCTTCAACTTTACGGTTCTTAACCCTGCTCGCCTGTCCCCCTCCTCTTCCTGCTCCGTTCCTTCACCTCAACTATTCTTTCTCCCGTCCTCGCTATTAAACATCCTGTTCTCAGCTCTCCTGTTCTCATTTTTCCTTTTCCACTGCGAAGCCTCTCGTCTCGGATTCTCTCCCTTTATTCTGTATCTGTCACCCCTCCAACCCTCAACCTGTGCTGCAGTGTTCGCCTCTCCTGTTCTCTTGTTCTTTGCCACTTCTGAAAATTGCTCTCCTTTTTTCCTGCTCTACCTTCATTTTTGTTTAGCTTTATACACACACAATACTTAAGCTGCAGGGTGAACAGTAATGTAATTCGAAATAAAGCGATTAATTCCATTGTAGTGACATTAAACTGACCTTCAGAGTATATTTTTTTTATATACTCTTTATAGTCGTGTTTAATTTATTATTTATCATATGAAGGTAAGTATTCTCATTTAATTTATTTTGGGATGATGCCACTCAGCTGGCATCACATGAGCTATCTGATGAAAGATCTATTGGCTTTTCACTGATGGGCTCAGTGAAAAGTTGGAGTATAACTGGAAAATAACTAATGGCTAATGAAAACTAGAAGAGCAGACATCCCAAGGATAGCTGGATTCTTTTCTTTGTTCTTCATATCAAAATAATCCAACTGACTAATACAGAGGGCAACAGAAGTCTGGATGGTGGTTTAGTACTAAAAAATACATCAATCTTTTGTTTGTCTTGTCAAGAAATAAAAAAAAAAGTCCCCTAATTTGGATGCCACGTTGTGGGGAGAGACTAAATCGTGCAGAGAGCTCGGCAAGGGAATCTCATTAGAGCGGAAGTGAACTGCAAGTGAACTGTGGTTTAGCACTGAGCTCTGACAAACTACATTAGAAATCATATCCAGCCGTCCTCTCCTTTGCTTACTGTTTCTGGATGCTTAGAGTCAAGGCCAGAGGATCTGGCTACATCTGCCTGAAGTGAATCTGAGTACCAACACTTCATGGCAAGCTATGTGATGTAGTGATTTCACCCCAAACCACAAATATGAATAGCAGGGTGGCGGGCCTCGAATGAGGGAATACTTCACCGCGTGGGATAAATTTGTGGCAACTGATGCACCAGCTGTTGTAGTTCAGTAAAATAATGAATGGCCCAATCAACCATTTAACTAATAGTTCCATCTCGCCTAGAAAGAAAAGGAAAAGGAAACATTAACTGTACTAGCAAAAGTCCTGATTCTGTATTTAGAGGTGAGTCGAACAGAATTCCACTGTGGATACAAATTTTAGTGACTGTGAAGTTACATACAGGCGACATCCGTGGAACGTAACACGTGAAAGAAACACAAACAGAGAAACACAACATCACATCCACAGGAGGGATAATGAAATAAACACAATATATATGAAAATCCAAAGAACTGAAAGTTATAATAACTTTTTTAAACATAAAAAAAACACATGTATGATGATGTTCTTGCAAAGTTTCAGTCAGATTGGCTGACCCTGATGGAGGAGACAGGTTAGATACAAACATATGCGACTATCATAATAGTAACCATTATAATAACAGCACATTAGCAAAGCAATGCTGTGAAGCATTACTGAGAGTTTTCACCATCACCAAATCAAAGGATCAAGGAGTGAATCTGACAAATACCAATGAGCACTCCACATTTACTCCACATTTACAAAGTGAACATCATCTTCTCTTCAGTTAAGACGTGAAACTAGTGACTGAGCACATCTTTACTGAGGTCATAGAGAGCTGAAGGATCTTTCTCCCATGGAAAACTAAACAAGCAGACTTCTTCTGAAACCATAAAATTAGCCCCCTGCTGGACATCAGAACGAATGCAGATTCTGACCCAGAAGCTATGTCCATGTTTTACAAAAATAGGGAATAATTCCAAAAAATAAATATCGCCCACTCTAAACAAAAAGGTCCCATGATAACTCAACATTTCTCAGTTCTGACCTTGTCACTTTACAAGAGAAATGCGCCATGCTTGGTGATCTGTACATCTTTCAGGTGACTGCTTTGGCAGCAAGAGTGAGCAGAGCACTGACTGCTTAAGTACACCACCATGATTAAATCTGTGTTCAAATCCACTGAGGCATGGACAAGGCTCCTGAAAGTGCCTTGTGCTATCTAGTGCTCCATTCTTTGCCCTTTTTTTTTTCTAGCCCAGTCAGCTGGCCATAATGATTTGGCCTGTGTCAAAGTCACTCAAGTCTTTGCATCTGGACATTTATTCCACATGCAGCGCATCAGCTATAACAACCAAGCTTTCACTCACTGAGACCGTAACATGCTGCTGTTACAAGATTTATTCACTTCATCTGTGGGTGATCATGTAAGTGGTTAGTCATGGTTTGGGTGTATTTTGCAGGGAGAAGACCGTACCATGTGAGTGGAACTGTTGACTTTAGTATGCCAAAATCAGGCTTGAAAAATAACGCCTGATTTCAGAAGTGCCTAAAATTCTAAAACTGCAATTCCTTTGGTCTGAAGCATTAAAATTAGCCCTTTAATCGTAACATGCAGCTCTCCTCCTTCAGCTGACCAACTGAAAAACGTGACAAAAATCTGTGTGTCATATACATGCAGTTTCATTAACTCTGTACTGACTGTCCATTTGTTCAAGTATGCATCTTCAGCAATCTAAATCTCATCCTGCACTGTTTCCATCTGTTTTCCAGTGTTACCCTTTCTAAAGCCTGTCTTTACTCTTCACCTCTTTCTGACTGCCTGTTGCTTCTGCTTTCACTCAGCGATTCAGGTCAAACAGAAGCCACAACAAACCTGCTGTGGAGCTTCTATTATTGCGTGATCGGTGCTATAAACAGTATCATTACATGCACTCTTTTCGGCACTTACCATATTTTAGCAGCTAATGCATAGCTTACATCCTTGACCTTCATGCCTCCACTTCTTTATCACTACAATTTACATTGTCAGTGATCAAAATGCTGTTCAGCAATCCTACCATAATTTACCAGAGTACAGGAAGAATGCCACATGCCCCCCTGCCAGCACTCTCGTTAACAGCAAAATGGGGGATACTTTTACTCCTTCCAAACCTCCACAGCATCACAATGTGACTTGGCAGGGGTCAACACCAGTCAGAATTCACTGACTCCCAGCTAGTTGTATAGTTTTTTTTTTTTTTTTTTTTTTGGCCACAGCAGCTTTCATATACAGTGGGAAAAGACAGGAAATGAGAGAAAGACACGCAGGCAAACAGGCGACAGACCGGGACTCGAACCTGCGCCGCCCGCACCGCAGTGTGGTATGTGTATGTGGTCGCCGGCTTTCACCATTAAGCCACCCGGGCGCAAGATGCTGACTTTAAATGGCCTTTAATAAACTTACTGTTAATGATTTAAGCGGGGAGAGTGAGCAGTTCATCAGCTCATTTTTCTGCTTTCAAAATAGAAATTTTCTAAATTTGTTTTGATTTGTTATTTAAATAATTGGATCCTAATTAAATATGCCATGCTTTGAGGCATTTAATTTGCAAGAAAAAGATTTTAGTAGAAGAAGTCCAGGTATCATCCATACCATACTGATGGTATGAAAAGGTTCGTGTAAAGTTTTGTCCGTAACTTCTGATTACTGCAAACCTCTCTCAAACACAAGAGCTGTTTTGGCGCTAAAATTTTCTCTGGAAGTTAATCTAACACCAAACGTAGCCTTAATGTTTTTCCAACCTGGCCAATAAGAAGCTACTTTCAGCCTCAGGATATGATGAACTTATAGATAACCCCCAGAGCACACTTTTGATTTCTAAATCAGCATCTAATCATCTGTCATAATGGATTTCAAGGAAACTTGCATCTGTGTTATTGAGCAGCATTGGCGTGGCGAATGGTACGGTGTCACTTTGCATTAGTATAAAGTGGCAGACTTATTCCGAGGGTACTCAGCATATTGGAATGCAGAGATCTACCTGCTGACTGACAATGTAAACCACATTAAGTTTATATATTTCTCTTCATCACTGTGTTATTTGTGCTTTTAGTTTAGCTCTCCTTTAGTATGATTTAGTTAAAGAGGCTTAAAATGGTAGATGAGGGAAAAGTTGTGTCAGCTTTTTTCTGCATCTGTGAGAGTCACGGATGCAGAAACCCTCATCTGAATCTGTGAAGTTCAGGAAGTATATGCACGCACAGTGTGTGTGCATGTGTGTGTGTGATGACTCGTTCCTAATGGCTGTTTTTGGGGTTTGTGTGCATGTAAACACAAATAATCTGATAATGAAATGATATGCATGAGCCCGTAATTGCATCTCAAGTCAGTCCCCTGTGACAAGTCGTATCTAATTATAATTTACGTGAAGATATCAAGTTGTTAGTCATTGTCGTGAATTAAACAAAAATAGAACAGGGTGCAAACATACAAAGTGCCGGGTGTGTGGGTGAAGGTGCTGAAGACTGCAACATTAGTCTTACTGTAATGGACACAAACACAGAGAAATGCACATAAATGCTCAAACGAGCTCAATGATGGCTCTGTACAGTGGAGGGAAGATCCTGTGCTGTTTCAGATTGATTCAGAAAACACAAAAGTACAATTCAGTTCAGTTCAATTCAGTTTTATACAGCACCAAACCTCAAGGTGCTTCATCTCCTAAGCTAAAGACCCTACAATAATACAGAGAAAACCCCAACAATCAGACGATAGCCTACAGTATGAACAAGCACTTGGCGACAGTGAGAAAGAAAAGTTCCCCTTAAACAGGAAGAAACCTCTGACAGGACCAGGCTCACAGAGGGGCAGCCATTTGCCACGACTGGTTGGGGCTGAGGAGAGAGAGACAGGGCAAAAGAGAAGAAGAGAGCCAAAATAATATTACCTAATAATTAAATGCAGAGTGGTGTATAAACACATAGAGAATGAAAAAGAGGTGAGTAAAGAAGAAACACTCAGGGCATCATGGGAAGCCCCCCAGCAGCCTAAGCCTATAGCAGCATAACTAAGGGAGGGTTCAGGGTCACCTGATCCAGCCCTAACTATAAGCTTGATCAAAATGAAAAGTTTTAGGCATAATCTTAAAAATAGAGAGGGTGTCTGTCTCCAAACTGGGAGCTGGTTCCACAGAAGAGGGGCCTGAAAGCCAAAAGCTCTGCCTCCCATTCTACTTTTAAATACCCTACTGGAAGCACAAGTAAGCCAGCAGTCTGAGAGAGAAGTGCTCTATTGAGGTAATACGATACTATGAGGTCTTTAAGATAAGATGGGGCCTGATTATTCAAGACCTTGTATGTGAGGAGAAGGATTTTAA
>JAVDPK010001359.1:199274-209875 GCA_034780415.1 Cichlasoma orientale | reverse complement strand
TAGCTGCAGCATTTTGGATCAGCTGAAGGCTTTTCAGGGAGCTTTTAGGACAGCCTGATAATAATGAATTACAGTAGCCCTGCCTACTGTAGATGTAACAAATGCATGAATTAACTTTTTAGTATCACTCTAAAACAGGATGTTTCTAATTTTAGAGATATTGCACAAATACAAGGACTCTGTCCTACAGTAAATAAATATTTAATATGTGCATTGAAGGACAAATCCTGCTCAAAATATCTCCAAGATTCCTCACAGTGTTATTGGAAGCCAAGGTAATGTCTGTTCGACACCATGTTTCTAAGATTTTTAGGGCCTATCTGAATAATGAGAAACAGACACTAAAATTTCCCAGCATTCAAAACTAAAAGCTACTTTTAGCTTTGTCACAAGGGGTTACCATAGCAGCAGCTCCGCATATTTGTTTTGGTAGATTTTTATGCCAGATGACCTTTTTGAATCAACCCCCAAGGGATTTGTGTTTTTCCCAACATACAAATGTAATAAATAAAAACAGGTTATTATAATCTGATAAATAAAAGTTAAAAACTAAACTTCTTGAAATATGACTTTATCAAAAAGCCAAATACGCTATATGGACAAAAGAATTGGACCCACGCCTGTTAATCTTTGAATTCAGGTGTTTTCAGTTGCATGGCCACAGGTGTATAAAATCAAGCAATCTGCCTTTACAAACATTTGTGAACAAATGGGTCGCTCTAAAGAACTGCAAAGTGGAAGTGTTTCGGAACCACAGCAACTTATCCACAAAGTGACAGACCAATGAAGTTACAGAGTTACATTGTTTAATATGTGCATTGAAGGACATATCCTGGTCAAAAATGACTCCAAGATTCCTCACAGTGTTACTGGAGGCCAAGGTAATGCCATCCAGAGTATCTGTTAGACACCATGTTTCTAAGGTTTGTGGGGCCGAGCACAAGAACTTCAGTTTTACCAGAATTTAGAAGCAGGAAATTAGAGGTCATCCAGGCTTTTATGTCTTTAACGGGATTGACTCATTTTTGGAGCCAACCTCAAACGGCCATTAGACGAAGTGCAGTTTTGGACACTCAGGTCCTCACACACATAAAAGATCAGTTTGACAGCTCAAAATAAATTGAGGGCAACCTGTTTCAGTCTGAAGAACAGTTCATGGAGAGGTAGGGGAGATATAAAGAGACGTCACGGCAAAATGCAATATAGATGCAGCAAATTGGGCAAAAGAGCAATGTTGCAGAAAACTGTCACTCTTGTGAATTCATATTAATTTTATCAGTCAGTGCTAACTCGGTGCATTTAAACTCCAAGTGCACATACATCCATCTTTTGCAGGCACAGGGAGAACATCCAAACTCAAAACAGAGGGTGAAGCACTGTGCTGCAGCTGTATAAAATGCCAAGCACATTATGTATCTGAAGTTTAGAACTTTTTGGGGTGGCTGTGGTTCAGGAGGTGGGTAGGTTGGTGGTTCGATTCCTGGCTGCTCCAGTCTGCATGCCAAAATATCCTTGGGCAAGTTACTGAACCCCAAGTTGCTCTCTGATGCAACCGTCAGAGTACGAATGTGTGTGAATGCTAGATAGAAAACGCTTTGAGTGCTCAGCTAGAGTAGAAAAGCGCTATATAGGATCTAGTCCATTTACCATAATATGGATAATGGATGCCATTAAGAGTGCACTTTAGGTTGGAGTTGCTTGGTCTTGGGTGTTTGTGAAGCAGAATTCTGCATAATGGCACTGCCAATCCATCCAACCATTTTCTGCTGCTTATCCAGATCACAGGGGCAGCAGTCTAAGCAGAGACACCCAAGCCTTCCTGGCCCCCCCTTATGCTCGAACATGGTGTTCACTGAGGACAATCCACGGTTAGCACAGAAGACAGAACACTGTTTAAGTTCAGAGTGACAGGCCATTTCTCCCAATCGCTCCCCTCCAGGGCACACTGTCATTACCCATGTGAGCGCTGAAGTTCCCCAGTAGGAACACCGCGGTAGTGCCTGCACAGAAAATCTTTCACATGATTCTCAAATATCCTCTGTTTCAACTAACTTAACCCTTCATCCAATGACTGTTGCACACACATACATGAACACAAGTGCACAATTTAACTGCCTTCGAGAATGTCTTTGCGGATGTGTTTTCCTTTTTTATTTCCCTAGTCAACAGGCAGAGGGAGGGAAATGTGCCATGAACCAGCAATGACTCACAAGCCCAAAATATCATCATGGATTAGATGGTGAGCCAAACTCACAGCTGACATTACCGCCGAACAAAATATGACATGTCTACTTCTTTCCCCCTCACTCACATACATGTCATTATTTTATCCGATTCAATCCTGTTTTTCCTTTCTCTCTGTTCTGTCTCTCTCAGCAGGAAAGGATTGGTTATTTCCTCTCTTTCTCACATGGTCTCACACACACACACACACACACGCACACACACGGAGCTGTCAGGCCACGTTATTGATTGTCATTCTGAGTGGGGACAAAAAAAGAAACTGCTAACATGTTTTAGGCCTACATGGGAGTGTGTCAGAACTGAAAGAGGTTCCAATACAAATCAAATTCTTTACATTGCTGGCAGTGGAACTGAGTGTGACATATTTATAGAAGACAATGGTTCATGCAGTTGTTAGTATGCAGAGGGGGCTGAGGATTGTGTTATTCTTGCCAATCTTTGTATTTCTCCTCACACTATAGATGTCTGCTTCTCCAGCCAGGTGTTTTCTCTTGGACATTAATGAAGAGGATAAACATCATGGAAATTAAACCTAATGGGTTTATGCTTGAGCTAAGCTCTGTGGATTACACTATAATGAACACAATCATTTTTGCTCTTCATGTAACATGCTGTGTGTTGCTCCTGTGTATGCACACAGAGGCTTTCTTGCAGGAATAAACAGCTTTTCAGTTTCTTAAAGGATTTCGTTCTATCACTTTGGGCTTTGCATCAGTTTGTGTGCGTTGATACAGCTATATGAATATATGACCATGTCTGTTTTTGCTGATGCAAAGAAAAGAGGGTCAATATCTGCTTAACAAGCGCACCATTGGGGGAAAAAAGCTGACCTGTGATTAATTTGTAGCATTGCTCGATTTCACTTCACACTATATTTACTTTAACAAATGCAGCTCAGTCAGGGAGAAAATGAAAAGTTAATGGAAAATTAATTTGCTTGTGTGCAAGCATGTGTGTGGTGTTAGTGAGAAATGAGAGTTGCAGTGTTTGTGGTCTGCACTGACAAGTTCACTGTGAACGCTGAGGCCTTTTATCATCAGATTAAGCTTGCTGTAAGTATTTAATCAATGAATAACAACAATTGGTGAAGCCAAGGTCTTGATCTACATGTAAAATTCAAGGATTCCAGATACTGGGATAGTTATGTGCTTGCACCTGGACCACAGAATCATTTTACTGGCATGGTTTGACTACAGGTCCACTTAACAGGAAAGTCACCTTCATCTTATTATGCAACATTTCCATGCTAATATAAGAGGTTTCCAACAGCCTAACCCTGGTGTGCTAGACAGCGCACAGCTGCAAGTCACTTTGCAGCCCACCTCCACACCAACTCCTTTCATGGTGTATCCAAGCTTGATCAGTGTGATATCTGGCGTTTTTAATATCTGCTCTATTCTATGCTGGGTAATACTGCTGCTGCTGCTGCTGCTCTCCAAGCCTCCAGTTTTGCATGTATGCAAGCAGACTGTCCCAAAACAGAGCTGTACCATGAAACATGGTATAGCTACACTGCCTGGCCAAAAAACAAGTCGCCACCAAAAAAAAGTTCACACATTAACATTTCGTTGTACCGCCTTTAGCTTTGACTACGGCATGCATTCGCTGTGGCACTGTTTCGATAAGCTTCTGCAATGTCACAAGATTTATTTCCATCCAGTGTTGCATTAATTTGTCACCAAGATCTTGCAGTGATGATTCTGACCACTGCGCAAAGCCTTCCAACACATCCCAAAGATTCACAATGGGGTTGAAGTCTGAACTCTGTGGTGGCCAATCCATGTGTGAAAATTATGTCTCATGCTCCCAGAACCACTCTTTCACAATTTGAGCCCGATGAATCCTGCCATTGTCATCTTTGAATATGCCCGTGTCATCAGGGAAGAAAAAATCCACTGATGGACTAACCTGATTATTCAGTATATTCAGGTAGTCAGCTGATCTCATTCTTTGAGCACATAATGTTGCTGAACCAACTGCAGCAACCCCAGATCATAGTACTGCCCCCACAGGCTTGTACAGCAGGCACTAGGCATGATGGGTGCATCATTTCACCTGCCTCTCTTCTTGTCCTGATGCGCCCATCACTCTGGAACAGGGTAAATCTGGACTCATCAGACCACACGACCTTCTTCCATTGCTCCAGAGTCCAATCTTTACGCTCCCTAGCAAATTGAAGCCTTTTTGTCTGGTTAGCCTCACTGATTAGTGGTTTTCTTAAAGCTACACAGCTGTTCAGTCCCAATCCCTTGAGTTCCCTTCGCATTGTGCGTGTGGAAATGCTCTTACTTTCACTATTATACATAGCCCTGAGTGCTACTGTTGTTTTTCTTCAATTTGATTTCACCAAACGTTTAAGTGATGGCCGATCACGACCATTCAGGATTTTTTTCCGGCCACATTTCTTCCTCGAAGACGATGGGTCCCCACTATCCTTCCAGTTTTTTATAATGCGTTGGACAGTTCTTAACCCAATTTTAGTAGTTTCTGCAATCTCCTTAGATGTTTTCTCTGCTTGATGCGTGCCAATGATTTGACCCTCCTCAAACAGACTGACATCTTTTCCACGACCACGCGATGTGTCTTTCGACATGGTTGTTTAAGAAATGAGAAGCAACTCATTGCACCAGTTGGGGTTAAATAACTTGTTGCCAGCTGAAAGATAATCGCCCATGCAGTAATTATCCAATAGGAGGCTCGTACCTATTTGCTTAGTTAAATCCAGGTGGCGACTTTTTTTGGCCAGGCAGTGTAGATGGATATAACAATCTTCCTTTGACTATAGTGGTCCACTTTGTTGCAAGAATGGGGTTTGCTCCCCCCAGTAGAGTTTTAAGAACTCTAAAGATGCTCACATGGCACACTAAGACACTTCCTGTTGGTGTTTCTGTCAGTCTGTTCACCTTCCCACCATGAGGTTTAATAAATCTGCATACTGTCTCTTCCAAGGACCTGTATGTCCAGGTCAGCTCGACTCCCTGCCTGCCTTTCCATCAGCTTCCTCTATCTGGACGTTTAGTGGTGTATGTTTTGCACTACAATAGATTGTTTTGGTACCATGTCTCTATGGTGGTTTAATAGAAAAGAGAGAGTTGGAAAAAATATCTTAATCCCAGCCAAGTGCAATGAATAACTGATGACAGCAAAAAGAACAAAAAAAAAAAAAAAAAAAAGAACACAATGTGTGCAACTGCTCACTGTCAGTAGGACCAAATATACAGTACATTCACACAGCACTGAAAGTCATTCTGTGGTGTCTGTCTTTTTATTTTTACATTTGTTACTTTTGTTTTATTGTGTTGCTCTTGTGAGACACTCTGTAATGTGGATTTTGTTCAGTATAAAATAAATAAAGTTAGTGTTGCCCATCGTTCTGTTTCTCCCTCTAGAATTGAAGCACAGTGCTGTATTTAATTGAGCGATGAGAACATAGTGGGGAAAAAAGGATTGAACAGAACAGAGCTGCTGACCTAAACCACCAGCTATGATGACTCTTCCTCCCAGGCATCCTGCCACAAAGTCAGCCCTCTTCTCCCTCATCCTGGATGTCCGAGTGGGTTTTATCCAAATCCCTGCCAGGAGTAAAAAGACACAAGAAACTGTCAGTTATCTTTCAGCACGCTAGTCACCAAAAAAAAAAAAAAAAGAAGAAGAAAGAAAGAAAGAAAGAAAGCAGTTTTCATTGCCATGATATCTGAAAGTAAAACACAGCATATCCAAAAGTATACGAGCTCCCAAACATGCCTGCATTGGGTTTATACAGTATCTGCTGCTACAGATTCTTGCTTTTAATTCCCTCATTGAACTTCAGATTCAACACTGGCCTCGCAAGTGCAGATAAATGCCACATTCATTAGGAGCAGATTCAAATAATAACTATGAAAAAAAAATACTTTATCACATTTCTTGTTAGTAAAAAGTGCTCAGTAGTCATAATATGCATAATAAAGTTAATCCAAACTGTCATAAACTTTGTCCATGAAAGGTCTGGTTTTGCTCTCTGTGATGTTTGTGGACCGGTGTTGGTGTGGAAATCATGTTTAGACTTTATGTTTTTATGTTTAGATGTTTTTAACACTTTTGCCCATAAAACACTGACTGTGAGTGTTTCTTTTAATGCGAGCCACTGAGACAAAAGGCCAGCTTTTTACTATCTCTTTTTCATTCTACAGCCATACTGCCAACTCCATGGGACTGGCATTAGCAGGTAATATATCACAATATCTGGTAGGCAATATCGGTCACCAAACTGCTCCCCATAGTGAAGAGCTCAACAAGAGTTCAACAGGAGTCAAGGTGCTGGTCACCTCAGCACATTCACGTACTATCATGATGCCTATCGCAGTTAGCATAGCGGTGGTGGCAGTACTGTGATAAGCAGCACAATAGTGGAAGGATAGCAATCATGACAGATCAATGGGTGGGCAGATGAATTCTTGCGCGGGCGTATTGTCTCACAGATGGATGCCACTAAATGGTCACCAGAGAGCAGTTATCCCACCTAACAGAGAGCTTGTAGGTGCACGTCTACTGCAGCCAAGGCTGACAGCACCGGCAAGAATAAAAGTTTGCCAACACTGAGAAAGTCCAGCTTATCTATTCATGTATAAATAGATGAAACCACGGTTAAAGTCTCTGACAGACTGTTGTTCTGGAAACTTTTCTGTTTGCAGCAATTTCTGAACTTCTGTTCGACTTTGCAATGCATCACTTCCCAGGAGAAATAACAGAAAACATCACTTTGATTGGAAATTTTTCATTTTCTCATTTTTGTTAGGCAGCTTGACCGACATAGACACACACACAAAAAAAGCTCTCAAGAAGCAACAGAATCAGTGCATTTTTAAAAGTTGTTCATCATAGTTAGGAACTAATAGCAATTAATAAATTTGATTTACTGTAAACAGTGAAAGGCCTAGGGAGAGGAGATGGGAGGAGAGGCACACTGTAATTTCGAGATAACACAAATGTGTTGCAGAGCTGCTATAGTGCTTCCTGTCAGGAAAGCAATAGCAGAGTTGCAGTGCAGTTAAATGGTAATCTGAGTCAAGGGAGGGGGAGGCAGAGCCACCAGCAGAACATTAATAGATATGCTGGCTGCACCAGATCAGATATTCAGCCATGGAAAAATGGAAAGGCCAGATAACATGCAAATATTGTCCTCACATATGGGAGGAGAGGAGTGAAGAGCTGAGCATTCAAATAAGCATGCAAGCTTGTAACTTTTGCTGTGCTCCTTTTATCCCAGTTCTGTTTGTAGATAAATTGGCAGAAACAGCCGTGACCACGCTGTCGCTTTCTCAGCTATCTCTGGATTCATTTCAGCTTCTTTGCTTTTCTGATTCACTGATAAATATTTGTGTGTTTTCATTGTCTTCATGGGCGAGCTGGGATCCAGACGTTCAGAGGCTACAACCAGCTGATATGGACAGGGTGCCCATGCGGTGCAGCACGGTGACGTGCATCTGTTGCAACCAGAAACTGTGATCTCAGAATTATGGGGCTGTGCAAAGTAAATTAATTCTTCGGGGTCAGTCTCTAAGTTCAGCATCTGACGGAGAAGAGGGAAAACTTCACAGTGACCTGAACAGTGTTGGATGTAACACCTTCCAAAGTAACATTTTACTGTAATCCCATTACATTTATTTTTATTGCACAAAAGGAAAAGACCATGCACTGCTAACACAGCTTTGACTCTTTGCAAGCATCTGCACAGTCAGCATCCTCACACAAAGCTAGCAAAGAATCTATACTGATGAATCTGTATATGTGTTTGCAGCCAGAGCCTGTTTTTCACCAGGTAACAAAGGCAGGGATGCACAGTCATTTCTACCTGTACATGTTTCTACACTGAATCACTGTAGCGATCGCTTTAAAGTCTCTTTGAACTCTTTTTCAGCTTTGCTTTGTGTTGTCCGCTTTGTGTGCAAATGTAAACAACTTAAAAAAGATGGTATGTACGTCCTTATTTGGATATGGATAAGCATTTTGGCAACACCAGTGGAATCATTGCTCACCATCAACCCCATTCAGTTTGGCTCCCTGCAGCTTCTTTTTCTATCCAAAATTAAATTCATGTTCAAGGGTCTTTCATGTTGACACAGTGGAAGAGCACACATTGCAAAAGTGGTGAGAACAGGACTTCCAGGGAGCAGGAGCACTAGGAGAGGTTAATCACTGCATGAGGTACTGAAACTGCTTTTTTACACGAGCAGCCTTGGAGATTTTTGATCGTCCCTTCAAGAGCCTGGGCAAATAAAGACCCATACTTTACAATGTCTATGAAGTAGTAATTTATTTATCCTAAAAGTTGGAAAATGACTGTTAAAGCAGTCAAAAAAGCAGTGCAGAGGTCATTTGGATGACCTCTTCATCAGATGATGGAAGAATCTAAACATTTGATTGGACTCAGACAGCAACAGCAATTACCACAAACCTCAATGTCAAATACTGACTGTGACACTCATGATGACACGACTGCCTCCTCTTTTTAAAGTGGTTGAATTGATTCCATCCAAGTTCCGTACAGTGAATAGAGGAGATTTTAAAATGATACCTGACGGAGAGAGAAACCCTCAGAAGTACCACCACCTCACAGAGGACAATGGCAGGCGCTGGCTTAGGAGTTAGAAGTACATCTGATGTACTTTATTAAATATTTTTCAAGTCATTTTTCATTTTCCAAATTTTATACCTTCAACCCCAATGCAGTTCAACAAGCAGTTCAGTTCTTATTTTAGTAACAATGAATTTGGCCTGCAGCTTCTACTGAACGTTGGGTAAATTTGATCACATGTTAGGTGGAAATAAGATTCAGACATTAAGGCACTCACTCAGTACATTATCCTTTACTCATTATGGGATGAACCATGGACGAGCTGCAAGCTCGCGTGGCTTTCGTAAGCAAAATCATTTGACGAGAGCTCAAATGCAACAGATCTTCATTTACGTGCAAAAGCTTTTTAATTTAAAAAAAAATTTTAATAAAAGTGACCCATTTATTTCAAATTTTACAATAAATTTTAAGTCTAAAAATAATTTTTTAGTGTTTTTGACTGCAGTATCTTTATCATCTGAAAATGAGCAAAGCTCTGTGTGTAGGGAGAAAATGGCGCCCGTGTGTGTTCTGTCACACGTATATTCTCTCACACAGCCTCTCACAAAGTTTGTCATGCAGAGAGCTACCGAGAGACAGAGCGAACCATTCTCCCATACCAAAAGGAAAATTCACATGGTACATTTTTCACTGCTGCTTTATCCTTTAAGAGGACAAATGAGCCACTCTGGGGAGGGAGTGCTGCAATTTGTCAGCACAAATTATTAATTCTATGGCTCCAGCCAGCTGCAAACTTTAAAGAAAAGCAATGAGAAAGCAATATTTTACTTTGGCTAACAGTTGGATCAACTGCCTGCTGCACACGCCCTTCTGTCTGCGGTGGTGCATGAGAGCAGGTGAGATGAGTGGCATGTGGGGCAGATATGAATCTGGTGGACTCAGCTGGAGGAAAGGAGAGTGTGTTTATTTAAAGCTCAGAATCAATCCTCTTCCTTCTCCAGTTTCACCCTCCCAGACACTTCACTCTGTACCCATCATCATGGTCAATAAAACGTGTGCATACTTTGAAAGGCATGTAAGAGGAAAGCAGATACACACACACACACACACACACACACACAAATCATATAAGTCACAAGTCTCTAAGTTGATGCACACACACGCACACAAAGCCACTGATGATCGCATTCTTATTTCAGTGTAGGTAGAAATGAACACCTATATGTACACTTTCACCAACAGCCTTTTCCCGGTGAATAGGTTCAATTACAGCTTATCTTACCCTGTTTCCAAACATGATCGCAGGGTAGAAATTGGAAGATAGTGGCAAGAAAATGAGGTGGTGATGGCAGCATCCGCCCTCTGGGATCAAAACCTGGGCGCCGGGAATGTGTTGAATATTTCAGGCAGAAATCAAAGTGCTACACTGCATGTGCTCATAACCATAACTGGCTTCAGACACCAGTCAGCACATCATTTCTTTTTTTAAATAAAAACAATAGACTTCACTGACATTCGCTGCATCTCTTAACAGTACAAAGAGACCACAGTTCTCCTCTTTACCGATGACAGAAGTTAGAAAATCCAGTAGGAAGTGTATTAAAATATAATAGCGCAGAATGCATCAATTTTTAAAAATTAAACGCTTCACAATCTCGGCTCACGACTGACTGAACTTGGTGATTTGTTATGTTTAGGAATGCCATCCCTGTGTTTGATGGCATGGCCCCATCTTATCTTAAAGACCTCATAGTGCCGTATCACCCCAATAGAGCACTTCGCTCTCAGACTGCTGGCTTAC
>JAVDPK010001359.1:187310-199174 GCA_034780415.1 Cichlasoma orientale | reverse complement strand
CTCTCTATTTTTAAGATTAGGCTTAAAACTTTCCTTTATGATAAAGCTTATAGTTAGGGCTGGATCAGGTGACCCTGGACCATCCCTTAGCTATGCTGCTATAGGCCTAGGCTGCTGGGGAGTTCCCATGATGCACTGAGTGTTTCGTCTTATTCATCTCTTTTTACTCTGTTTATACTCCACTCTGCATTTAATCATTTGTTATTATTAATCTCTGGCTCTCTTCCACAACATGTCTTTTGTCCTGTCTCTCTCTCCTCAGCCCCAACCGGTCATTGCAGATGGCTGCCCCTCCCTGAGCCTGGTTCTGCTGGAGGTTTCTTCCTGTTAAAAGGGAGATTTCCTTTCCACTGTCACCAAATGCTTGCTCATAGGGGGTCGTTTTGACTGTTGGATTTTCTCTGTATTACTCAGGAAGCCTTGTGCTTCCTGAGTAATGCCAGCTATGCATTTTTGTTATGTTTGTGTCATTCACTCTTTGTCAGTCAAGGTGTCCTGGACATCTCCCGAAACAGCTCCTTACAAACATAACACGCATCGGTATTTTCTGTTCTGCTAGTTTGGGTGTCTTATGAGTGTCTTGTTTTCATTCACTGTTCGACAGACATTTATTGTCCTCTATGTCATTAGCAACTTCATAACCAGTTTAGTTTAATTTATTCAGTGATAAGCTGTGGAAAATGACAGAATGACCGAGCTCCTGTGGCCATAGGTGAGGATAGGAACGTGGATCGAACAGTAAATTGATGGGTTTGCTTTCATGCTCAGCTCTCTGAGTATAGTGTGTGTATCACTGCACACTGCCCTCACTCCTGAACAAGACTCAGATACCTTATTGTGGTGGAGGGGTCTGTGTGTCCAAGTGATCCCAGGAACTATGTTCTCAGGGCAGTAAGCCCCTATTAGGGTCTCCCAAGGCAAACTTTTCCTGGGTAAGGGGCCAGACTCAATGTGATTTAAATAACTCCTATGATGAAAACTACAACCACAAACCAAATTACCTCGCCTGGATCGGGGTTACCCGAGACCCACTCTGGAGCAGTCTGTAGGTGAAGCTGGCAGCTCTCTTGGACAGAACTTCTGTTCTCGACAACCTTCTTTTTTATTTATTTATCTTTTAAAGTAGGACTAATCATGCTCACAACTATACGTGTTTTTAATCGTAGCAGAATCCCCCATTTTCCTTAGAAATATCTTCAAAATAGACCATCCATCTCTTTGAAATGTTCCCATGAAGATAATCATTATAAATGGAACACTAACAGATGTAGTTTGTACCTATTCAATACAACATTTCCCTCTCAAACGACAGAAATTCCTTGTTATGAGAAAGAACAATTGAAAAATGATTCACATTATGAGGATACACGTTCACATTATCTCATATAAAATGTAATGTGCTACATTACAGTGTTCACCACTCAGACTCAGACAACACTTATCTCAGAGTATAAATCATCACCGAAAGTATTCGCACAATGAAGAGAAATGGCCTTAATAAATCCAAGTCGCTGAAAATGAGGTTCATCGGTGTCAGAGGGGTTTTGTTGTCACTACACACTCAACAGGATTTCATCAAGATCTGTGTGTGCAGTTCTGTCCTCGTACGATTGAGTTCAACTGCATCGGCTGGCTGACAAACGCGGTCTTGAATTTGCATTGACCTGAGCACACAGGTAGGATGAGCTTCCATCAGTGTGATGCAAAAAGACGTAGGCTGCCTCACAGGTTTCTGCAGTCATTTGGCAAACAACAAGCAGACTGAAACCAAGCTGAATGCTGTTTAACACCCACATGCGTTCAAGCTGTTGTTGAAATGAAGTACTATAACAGGCTGTGACCCCAGCAAACAAACAGTCACACAAGGTTAGGGGTTAGTTTGTTCAGTAAGTTCGTATAACAAGGAGTAAAATGCTGCAGCTGCGTCAGCATGCATTTCTTGACCTGTGAATGATGCTGAATTTAAACCAAACAGCCAAACGGTGAAAGCAGAAATCCTTGAATAAAGTGCATGAAACAGTAACCATTAAATGTTTGAAATAGTTTTTGATTCAGGTCGTTGCCCATCAGGAGATTACCTACTGTAAAAAAACCAAAACAAAACCGTTAATGGTGGAGTATTAAACGGCAGTCGTAACTCTATTGATGTCCTCAGCTGGAAGGAATGCAAGGTTGCAACATGAAAAATGAATGCTTGACATATTGACTCGACTTAATATGTATGAAACTGCCAGTGAGATTTATTTATTAACTTTTTAATCACAGGTGACAGAACACCATTCATTATCGTTCCAGCCCACTTTAACCCTGTTAACAGGTTAATAGAAGTTAAATGCTAGAACTTCAATTATTTAGCTTGACCAGAGAAAATTTATTTAGATCAGTAGATTTATCATTTAAAACTCTTGAGTTGACTTGATCCACCAACTGCTATCTTTTCTACCTCCCTCTCTCCCTGCAGGTTTATTTAATGCTATGTTGAACCACATGTTGCTATAAAAAAACCTTCCAAAACTCTCTTTGTCTCACCTTCTATTTCCTCACATAACCGGGTTTTCTGCTGGCTCCACTGCTGCAACATAAAGCCTTTAAAAGTCTCTCTCCCTCTGCATTTCTTCATCTGTCCCTCTGAGTTTCATTCCCCTCGACTCTGTAACTGGATTTGCATCCTGGACACACAGATAATTATATCCACTCACTGAGCTGCACACACACACACACACACACACACACACACACACACACACACACACACACACACACACACACACACACACACAGATGCAGTTGCTGCAATGCAGGTTTGATTAATAGCACTTGACTATTGATTACAAGGATCGATGCGTTAATCTGCATGTCTTATGAGGACAGAGAGGATGTGCAAAGCAAAGGTTAGAAAAGTATACAGCCGGCAGAATGTGGAAAACTTCCTGCATGTGCGGAGATAAGAGTCTTAACTCAGCCGTAACATGAAGCACATGCAGGCGAATCTCTCAGCACCATGGACAGCTACACAGAGGAAAGACAGCAACCTGAGTGGAATGTTGATCTGGTGAGCGAGGGAAGATATTACCCGGCTCATTCTGGAGATGATCCTGGAAAAAGCGATTATTGTGGTTCAGTCATCTTTAGCAGAGCTTCAGGGGGCACTCAGGACCAAAGCAGTGAGGGGCAGAAGAAAACACAGGCTGCTGGTTTCTACCAGGTCTGTTAATGAGTCTCCACGGCCTCTCAGTAATCTTATAAATATTCATAAATAGTGGGTGGAAGAAAAAGTTGATGTGGGCTTTAATCAGTTTCACAGGCATGGGTTTATGATACACCTAGACACTTTTATACTGCTAACAAATGACAACTCTTTACTTTAGAATCTAATTCTGTAATTCTCGAGTGGCATATGTTCAGGAAAATGTTCTGAGAATGACCTTCCAGAGTGCACAAATCAATTAATGAGTCGGCTGCTGGCCAGAATTTGCAAAGCCATCCACTGAACGTAAACCTGAGCAGACACACACTTTCAAACTGCAGCCTAAAGAAGAGTATCAAACTTCCAAGATATGTGACCCAATAAATGGAAAGTACCAGGACCCCAGGAAGAATAGCTGATGCAGCATGCTGCTGATGCTAATGGGGCTCTCAATAAACATAAACATAAACATAAACATAAACCAACACTTTTAAACTGTGTGGATGGACTGGACATGTGCACAGTTTAAAAAAAAAGAAATAAATAACACAGACGCATCAAATTAATGGCCATCTTTTGAGTGAGTGGTGAGTAACAAGTAACACAACTAAACTTGAAAACACTAGCTTTATTTTTTCCTCAAAAATAATAAAAAACATTTTCTTAAAAGACGGCCAGGAACACATCAACCATTAAGTCAGCTTGATAATAACTAAACTAAAATAGAAAACTAATTGCTTAGCTAAAACTGATGACAACTTATACCTGGCTGAGCCGACCAATATAAAAAGAAAGGAGGAATCAAGCACTGAAAAAGTAACTAATAAAAATTAAAGCAATAGCAGCAGTTAGTATCCAACACTACAGAGAGAAATACTGTGTAACGAGACAAATTAAACCATATTAAAACGTGTGCTGTCTGTCTTTTATTCTTCCATATACGTCACAAGTAGAAGTGAAAACATCATCTATAGTTATAAAAAAAGGAGTAAAAGTGTATACACATAAAACTGTATTACTGTTTTAAATTAAGTATCAAAAGTAAAGAAAAAAAAGAGTTCCCCATCATATCATATGGATCAGTATTACTACTGCAGATGCTGCAGGCTGACCTCAGTTTAAATACTTTATATTCTGGTGAAGCTACAGTACTGCATCATATTCTATAAAATTATATAATTCTAGTGCGGCTGTCCTGTAAGGCCTGCATATCTCTAAAAAAAAGTTTTTAATAAGTTCAGTCAATCAAGTGATTTCTCATATAGTACATGCTGACCTGAAAATGCTAGCGGAGCCTGCCCCTCTTCAACTTGCCTGTTTTTATTAAAGCAAACATGGTTGGAAGTGACATTCGCTCTCTATTCATTAAAGCTCTCCTTGCTAACGTGCTAAAGTTTCTTAAGTTTCTTACATTACATATGTTGGTCAAGGTGGTTAGCGAGAGAAAACCTCTCTCTTCAGACAAATTACAGATTTTCATTTACTTGCTAATGCTAGCTCTGTTTCTACACAATGCATAGATCAAAACAGATCTGAGGGCAGGGAAAAGCAGAGCCAGCAGGAGCTTGTCTAGCTTGTTTGTCATCACTCTCCAGTTAAAGACCACAGGTTCATCCAAAATGCAAATGCAGATTCCACTGCAGCAAGCACTGCCTTGCTTGCCCCAATGGAATACCAATGACGTGTGCATATACACACTTTTGTGTATTTATATGCAATGTATATCCAAAAACTATGAAAGCGTGTTGTACAGTGTTGTATTGTGTTACCAAGTTACACTTGTGTTGGCCTAAGTGTGGCCTGTCCACCTGGCTGAATTCTGTGGATTTATGAATCTGTGAGCTCAGCAAGAAGTTGCAGCACAAAATGTATTTGTCACATCATCATTTGGCTTTGAAGAGTTATCGCAATACCAATAATCATGAAAAATAAGTATATCAACATAGAAATGTTTTCTTTTTTTCAAGTTTGAAACACATGATCATTTACAGTACCCATTGGTAAAGACTAGTAATGGGAAGTTCGGCTCATTTCAGAGAGCCGGCTCTTTCGGCTCCCAAACGACTCCTCAGATTTTATTTTTTAATGTATGTGTACAATGAATTACTTTAATTACTAATGACTTTGCACAGTCTACACTCTGCCTATTACATTAAAATTTGTCTCAACTTTACTACGTTTTCTATCAGTCATTTTCCTCACCGTTCCTGCATGTAGCCTCTATGTAAAGTGCAACTTCCTCTTGTGCTTTCTGGTCTCTGAGTGAACTTTGCAGGAGCCTCTCCCTCTGTGTTTGATCTGTGTGGACTCACTGTGTGGTGTGTCTGTGCCCTCCCACCCAACCTGTCGTGTAGATACAGATTCTGCCACACATCTTAACCAATCACGTGCAGATCTGTCTCTTATTCAATGGGAGTCGGCTCTTCTGATTCACTACCAGGCATCGGCTCTTAGAGCCAGCTCTTTTGCGAATGACACATCACTAGTAAAGACGATAAAAACCGACAGATAACATCAATCCCACAGACAAAAGGAAGTATACTATTATGTTTATCACATCTTTAGTTTAAAAAAAGAAATCAATGATTGTAGATTATGAAGCAATGATAAGAAGTTCCTTACGGAGAACAGGTGGAAATGTCATATTTATACCTCTGACATCAGTGGTCTGGATGTCTATTTGCTTTTGAAGTGTGACAGCATGCAAAAATTTCAAAAGCTCTCCACGTCCAAAAACATAAATACATAAAAAAAAATGTTGATGCCTATAAGTCAGACATGGGATTTAAGAGGGCTTTCAGAATGATGTGAAATAAATCATCCCACTGAAAAGAAAATGTACAAGTATTGAAGAATTCAAGACTATTTGATACAAACTCTCCTAGAACCCCAGATTTCTTCACAGGACGTTCAGCTCTATAGTCTTGCATTTTGTACTTATATCTATATTCAAAAAGTCTGCAAAAATGACCTATTAGAGGCACTTGACAAAGACAGATTTTCAGAAGAAGAACCTCATAATAGCATGAAGCACGGAGGTGGAAGCTTTCAGGTTGCTTTGCTGCCTCAGAGACTCAGAGGCAGGCCGCAGTCATTAATTTTAACTATGAATTCTGCATCCTATCAAAGAATGCTTGAAGATAATGTGAGGACAAAGGGGAGCAAAGTGAATCTTTCAACAGCATAATGATCCCAAGCACACTAGCAAATCCACCAAGGAATGGCTCACAAAAGAAGCAATGGAGGGTTTTGAAGCAGCTTAGAATCAAAGTGCAAATTTCCCATCCCATTGAAATGTTGTGAGGAACTTCAAATAGACAGTATTTAAAGAAAACCCTCAAAGATCTTGCAACTGAAAAAAAATGGCATGAAACGATGGAAAATAATTTTAGCAACGTAATGTCACAAAGTGGTACACAACTATGGAAGTTATTTCTTGTAAAGGAGTTGATACCATCATCTGATACAAAGGCTGTACTTACTATGTCTGTGGGAGAAAATTACATTTGTTAATCTTAATAAACTATTGACATGGCTATTTTCCTCTGGGTTGTGTTCAAATATATTTTTATAGGTTAACTCGATTGGGTTTTGCTTCATGTAAGTCCAGACTGACTCAGCAGTGGTGAGATCAATGTTAAGTTCAAATAAACATCCCCATCATGTGAATCAATACATTTTAGGGAAAAGACCTGCCATAAGTTTAGGGTTCAGGGTAGGGCAAAATAGCAGTTAGGATAAAGGAAATCATTAAAGGACACACTCCAACCACAGAGCTGAAATTCAGGACTGAATCCAATATTATTTCTGTAATAATATTTAATTTACCACTGCATTACAAGTCTTTTTTTTAAAATAATATCTTTATTTTCCCCATGGAGACCATGATCCCTTTTCTTGCTGGTATACAGCAGGTATCGGCAAGTATTAGAGGTGGGCAGTAGAGAAGGAGAGAGCTGAATTTACAAATCTTGTTAAAACAAAGTGAAAAGTAATTTTCTATATTAGAATATTTTTAATAAATATTTTCATTAAATATGTACAACTGTCTGTTAAAGTTTACCCATATCGGCCTATTCTCACCACTTGGCTATCACCCATTTATACAGCTCTGCATGGGAAACAATATGAAAAAAAAGCGATACCAAAATATGATGCAAAGAAAGGCATCTCCAAGAGTCCAGAGCATCCAAAACCACATCGGAAAAAAAAAATCCAATATACAAACATCAAATCTTGAAATCTGTTCACACAGTAGCGAGGAGAGGACTTTCAGGGCAGAGTATAAACCTGACAGCGATGATTCAGAGAGAGAAAGACAGGTTTTTGGTTCTAAAGGTCTGACAGCAGCTGGTGGGTTTTGAGTCATCACTCAACCTCTCTGCTGCCTCCTCTGTCCTCCCAGTGAGGACGAGTTTCACTGATTTGCACAGAGTAATTATTCTGCAGGCACTGCTTTAATAGAAAGAGATGTAATCAGCAGGAGGCCTCACAAATGTATCTGATGTCTGTGCAATCACAAGATAATATCACAGTCAGGCCTGACTGAAAAACAAAAGAGTAGCTGTTGTTTTAAGGTCCCTGTTGACTACAAAATAATAATTAAATATGGAGCTAATATTCTGTTACCAGCTTGTATGTGCACATTTATCTCACTGTCTCTCTTGCTTTCTTTCATAAACTCCCAAACACCATGACATACCAGAGACACCGATAAGCTGAATGTGGCCTGAATTACTTTATGAAACTAAAGAGCCAGACCATTAGCCTTGCAGCATGTGCATGTTCACATGTGTGAGCACACAAGTGTGAGTCACCTCTCCCTACGACTTTTGTGCTGTAACTCAAAAATCATACATACATATCGTCAGGTAAGCATTTTTCTGGCTATTTTTATGTTTTTGGTAGGAGTGGAAACGGACATAGTTCCCTTCTTAATGGGTTTACAGTATATTGGAGTAAAATCTCTCCTCTGTGAGTATTAGAGCAGCACCACAAACTACTTTACAGACAAGAAACAAACACAAGAGAGACTTTCCTGCAGCAGCCATCTGATAGTGATCGCATTTGACTGGCACAACAGCCTGGTTTTTGTACCCACATTTGGTCAATAAATAAATTTATGTTGTGATTTAATTATGCGTCTAAAATTGATTTATCATTTGGAAACAGGTGCCGTCAATGGAGTAAATTCTTCCTGTTGTAAATTCTTTACCAATGAATAATCATGCATTAGCAGAACTATTACATGCCCATATTACAGTTATTGTTTGGCCTGTTTGTGCTGCAGGGTGTAAAATAAAAAATTATACTTTTTCACAAGCTGTTGCTGTTATTTTAGACCATTGCTCAGTGGTTGATATGCAGCATGACAACATTATAATATTTCATGTATAATTCAGCTTTTGTGCATTTGTGGAGATGTTGTTGTGAAATTAAATGATCGGACACTTTCCGAAGGTGCTGTAGGAGCATAAAGGCAAAAAAAAAAAAAAGAAGAAGGTGATTTTAGCCCATGGTATTATGATCTCATGATGTCAGTAATACATCATGCATTATTCAAGTTTCGTGGATATAATATGTGATATACATAAGAACCTTCAGGGTGTACCTGTGTGTCAAGTTTGGTTGCTCCTCGTGCAGGAGGAGCCGGCGAACAAAGAAACAGAGATTTCATGCATTATAGTAAGATGCCGGTCTCAGACCAGGGATCTTTCCCATATTGGGCAAATGTGTCAATCACCTCACTACGTTGCCACTAGCAAGTAGTTAATGTTTTATGAAAATAGCTGGCTTCTTATTTTGGACATACTATCAATGCCATATCTGCAAAACCTAAAATAAAATGTGGGCTTTATTTGTCTAGAAGCAGGTGTAAATATTTATTGTAGCTCTTTAGCTCTATTCACTCCAATTTATTGAGGACTATCTGGCAAGTATCCTCCACTGCACCGCAGGCTGCACTGCAACCAGTTGCAGTTGAATAGCTTGCCTATCAGTCCTGGCATAACCACGGCCTATGACATTACATATCTGAGTAAAGAGGTAAATTCCCATCCATTTGCTTCCGCTTGTCCTGTTTAGGGTCGCGGGGGGGGGGGGGGGGGGGCGGGGGCCTATCCCAGCAGACATAGGGCGCAAGGCAGGGTACACCCTGTACATACTCAAAATTATTTCCCATTTTTAATCACATTTTAAAAAATGGTATTATGCAATAAGTCACTTGACAGAAAACAATAACTACTGAAAGTTAATTCCGGAAACTTTATTCTGCAGATTGTGAGCAAAACAACTTAAAACAGTTTAAAACAGCTCTTTACTGTATGTTGCTGCTGCAGTAACCTGAACTATCAATCAAAGTGACCAACCACATTGGGCCCCTCTTGCCTGCAGCCAGGTACTCTTGTGGGCAACACGTTTCTTTGTGCGTGTGGCTGCTGAGTTCTCCGCACACGAGTTGTTGAATTTACTTGCGAAGAATAAATACCTGCACTCGCGGAATGACATCATTTGCGCGGATTATATTTTTTTTTCGCAAGTGACTTTTGACGTAAATACAGCATAATTCCATACTCGTATTATTCATAATTGGAATTTGCAGTTTTCCAGCCAATACTCATTAGAACAAACTCTCGGGGGAGGGGTGTGATCACAAACAGACTGACAGGCCCAGGCGGAGAAATTTTCATTTTAGACTTTACGACTCATTTTCTTTCTCCATCTCATAAGTGAACTGTTCAATCACATAGTTATTTTTTTTTATTTTAAAAAGCAGTTTCAAGCACTATATCCAAAATTCAAACACTTTTCAAACCTTGAAAACACAACATTAAAAATCCATGCATTTTCAAGTATTTCCAGCACCCGTACAAACCCTGACAATTAGAAAAAAGCAAATAAAACAACAAATCTCAAATATGGCAGAATGTTTTTCAAATTTGGCTGGCCATGTTTATGGTCAAAATGATCATTTCAAATAAATAATACCCATTCTGTCACAGCTTTGTGTCATCACAGTTCAGTGAAACGGTCTGTACTGTTTGTACAAAATCCATCCATGCAGTAGCCGCTGAGCTATTTCAGTGTAGACAAAAGTGATTTATTGAACAGCACTGCTAACCCTGCCTCTAGCATTGCCTACCTACTCACATCAAAACACCTCTTTCCTAAGTTCGGCCTCCCTGCAGGTGAGGGTAATATGCAAAGCTCCCTTTGATTAGCTTTCGCAGGGATTTATTTCCAGTAAAGAAATATGTGGCTGCTGAGAATACTGTTAAGAACAAAACATGTGAGATGCTTTAAAAATGATTAAGAGAGTCCAGACAATCTGAGCACTGAGCACTCAATGCAGATTTGAGGGACTTGCAGTGATTCCAGTCATTGGAACCAGTTTGATGTGCCCTGGAGTTGTTTCTTGACCTGCATAGAAGTGATGTGAAATGGGAAAGCCTTATACAGAACAGTAACATACACACACACACATATATACATATATATCTGTGAGGCGCCTTGTTGGTGTAAGCTTTTTGGCAGTAGCATCAGTCTTATTTTGGTGGAAATGTTCTAGAGTATATGTCAGCACAAGAGGAGTATTAGATACCAATAAATGTAAACGCATACATTAAAAAGTCTACAGAGTGTTTGTGTTTGTGTGCCCATTCACGTCATGAAGACTAGTTGAACCAGACTGTGTAGGATAAAAGCACAGGATCAAAGAATGGGAAGTCAGCAGTTTACTGAGCATAACGGCAGTCTGGAGTCTGATGTCAAAACCTTTGTTGATGACACACTGCCTGGGCAAATCACTTTACTCTGACAAGGTCATTTTCAAGAGACGGCGCTCTGCCTATGGAGACTTTAAGAGGCTGTGTTCAAGCCAATTGCATGTTTCTTCAAGTGCTTGAAGTAGTGGGTCAAGTGTTTCTTCAAACCTCATGCTGAAACCCTGACGCTGACAGGTGATTGAATCATTCTCTAGTTCACATCTTGAATGAGCCAGACTGGAGAGCTCAAGGTGACAACATTTACATTCAGCATGGGTGTGGTGACTCCAATGGGTTTTTTAAACTTCATGGCAGAAAGCGTGATACAAATGGCATTAAAATCATTTCCGTTTTTTGTTAGAATGAATACTTAATTGAACAGGCACCCGGCTGCACAGTCAGTGTGTTATGCCTCTGACAGATAAATGACAAATTTGACTTTGCTCCTGTAATGAAATGGGATTCACGTCACAAAGGTGACAAAGACTTTCTGGTGCTTAGAGGATATTTCAACTTACAATGTTAGTAATGACAGTACATCACAAAAATCATAGCAATTAGCTCTTTTTTCACCTTATCGAGATGGTACTTTTGGTTCTTGTGCAATTACATGTTGCCAAGTTTGACTGGAATAATCACTACTTAAGATGTCAGAGCTTCATTAGCCACCTCATCCATTAACAAGTTCCATCTTGAAGCTTGTTTATTGGACGCACATGAGTGCATATCCACAGGAGTGGACAGGTAACAAACTTTTAATGTGTTAAATCTTTTATGCATCAACTGGTTAGCAAAAATTCTCTAAATTCAGATAAAACTGAAGTTCTTGTGCTCGGCCCCACAAATCTTAGAAACATGGTGTCCAACCAGATACCTACTCTGGATGGCATTACCTTGGCCTCCAGTAACACTGT
>JAVDPK010001359.1:170033-183667 GCA_034780415.1 Cichlasoma orientale | reverse complement strand
TATATTTTTTTTTTTTTTTAATTTATTAAATTTTTTGGTCACTTCTCCATTGTGTTGCACATGAGAAAAATGCCTAAGCCTGGTAGTGACCAAAATGGTGGACCCACCGCTGAGATCTGTCAGAGCTGAGATCAACAGGATTCTACCAGCATCCACATCAATGACACTGTTCTCTGTCACTGAAAATGCTTCACGACCAGCCCTCTGGCATTGCCCTTTAAAAAAGCAACCTCATAGGTTTTAAAATACATTTTAAAATAAAATTAAGTGACCTCTAGTGGTGATACACAAAAGTGTGTGTGAATAACGTGTTCAGTTTTCTCCGGCAAATTCCAAAGAATTATGGATTTTATCAGATTTCTGAAAGTCTATGGGGACTAAATGGCATGGAAAAACTTAAACATTAAATAAATAGACAAGTTCTCATATAGTGCTTTTCTAATGTACTTGAGCACTCAAAGTGCTTTGTACAACATGCTTTACTCACGTCTGGAGGACATGCTGCCTCGAGCAGTGGCAAGCAGAACAGAATGTAAGTTTAGGCATGGAAGAAAAAAAAACCCGACCCACTTTTTCCTCTGAACAAAGATTACCATAAAATAAAATCTTATTCCTGCCCACCCACCTTTTAAAATCTGTTAGTTGGTTTGACCTAACCTCTTTCATTTTTAATGTGTCACCTGTTCATGTTGTGATGAATTCAATCATTTTAATTGCTCTATCAACCCCTGCATTTAATTGCTCCAGTATGCTTCAACAACATCATCACCACATATGACCCATGTCTGTTCTGTGGTGGTATGATGGTGTAAAAATCATAGCCAAGCTGAGCTGCAACAAGCAAAATGGATGACAGGTGTGGGACGTAGAGTGAAAAGATGTGAAAACAATCTAATCACTTCTAAAGGTGAGTCCTCATGTTAAATTGAAGGGTTGATGCACAGAAAGTGGAACTCACAGTTTCCTTAGTGGAAAATTATAGCCTGACAGCATAATTGTAGAAAAATATCCAAAGACAACTTCAAAGAACAACCAACATGGCTAAACCTTTTTTTCCCATACAGCCACCTCTAGGGTTTACAGAGAGTTGTCCGAGTAAGACGAAGTATCGAGTGGGCGGCAGTTTTCTGCGTGAAAATGCCTTGGTGGCGTCAGAATGGCCAGAGTGCTTTGAGGTGACAGGAAGGCAACAGTAACTGAAATAATCAGAAGAGCAGAAGAGCATCTCTGACCTTAAAGCATGTCGAACCTTGAAGCAGATGGGCTACAGCAGCAGAAGACCACACCGGGTGTCACTCCTGTCAACTAAGAACATGAAACCGAGGCTACAATTCACACAGACTCACCAAAATTGGACAGTAACAGAGTAGAAGATGTTGCCTGGTCTGATGAGACTTGATTTCTGCTGCGGCATTAGGATAGTGGGGTCAGAATTTGGCATAAACAACACGAACATGTTGCTCTATACCAAGGGTGTCAAACATAAGGCCCGGGGGCCAGACTCGGCCCAGCAAAGACTCTAATCCGGCCCAAAGGACAGCTTTGGAAAAAGTGCAGAAGGGCAGAAAGCCAGAACCTCTTAGAAATTCAGAAAATGAGTAGTTAAACTTCTTTACACTGACAGAAAGGGGAATTTCACTGGTCCGGCCCACTTAAGATCAAAATGGGCTGTATGTGGCCCACGATGTAAGATGAGTTTGACATCCCTGCTCTATACTGTCTTTGTATCAAAGATTCATGATGCTGGTGGAGGTGTAATGGTGTGTGGGGTATTTTCTTGACACACTTTAGGCCCTTTAGTACCAATGGAGCCTTGTTTAAACATCACAGCCTACCTGAGTATGTCCATCGCTTTGTGACCACAATGGACCGATCTTCTGATAGCCTCTCCCAGCAAAATAATGTCACAAAGCTCAAATCATCTCAATGGTTATACTGTACTCAAATGACCTTTGGGATGTGCTGGAATGGGAGACTGACATTATTGATGTGCAACCGACAAATCTGCAGCAACTGTGGACCAAAATCTCTGAGGAATGTTTCCAGCACATTGTTGTCCAGAGGAATTAGCTTCTGAAGGTAAAAGTCATGCCAACCAGGTCCAGGAAGGTACACCTAATAAAGCATCCAGTGAATGTACATGTACAGCCATATTCTTGCTACAAGATGGGTTAGAATAAGCAGGATTATTTACAATAATTAATAACAAGTGGCGCAATGGATGGACAATGCACAGTTACAGTTATATCATGCACCACAATGGCTGAGGTATTCTGTACACACTTTGTGGTAGCATGAGCTCCTTGGCTCAACAGATGGGACTGCGTATTGAATCTACTCTCTATTTCTCCTCTCCTAACTCCATTAAGCCTCACTCCTCACCTCCTGAGATGCTAAAACCCATCTGACCACAGCTGGGAATCCCCACTGAAACGACAACTCAATTTAGCATTGAACAGATTTTGCCTGAACTTTCTGCCATCTTTAAACATAATCCCACTGCTGCTATCATGCTGTTAACAACAGACACACACATACATAAGGGAAAGAACACGCACAAACACATACCATCACCACCAGCACTCCCTAGGGTCTATTTATAGGCTTCCAGGGACAGCATGTCCTAGCTCAAAATAGTCTGAGAACTAGGCTGGTCCTTTAATCACCATTTTAGACAACAGATATGTACCACCTCTAATGCAATCGCAGCTTTGTACTTCACATAATTACAGTTGTTTGCAGCATCTGTCAGCTTGAAGCTCACTTAAATATTCACAAATATAATTACCATGAAGCCAGTGTGTTCACTAATGCGTGGATATGTCTGCAGCGTGTTTGCTGCCACACTGCATGATCAGGAAAATGTGTGGGAGGAAAACAAATCACTGTGATGACCTGTTGCATATTCACCAACTTTACAGTTTCCCAAACATGCATTAGAGGTATCAGTTCATTAAAGCCATTATTAGCACCAACTGAAAGAAGGAAGTGATCAAGAGTGTGTGAGAGAGTTAGACGATGGGTGCAGGTGAGGTAAAGAATTAAAGAGAACCATCAGTGATGGAGTGGTTGTTTTTCTTTGGCATTTCATTAGATCTCTTTCCTAATCAACAAGCACTCCAAGTCCAAAGGCACTAACAACAGCTTAGCTGATTACTGTGCAATTGTCTGATAATCAGTGTTGACACAGGGTTCAGATACACTGAACAGTGGCTTAGTTACAAGAAAGGGTAGTACATTTTTAAATTATTGTTTCAGTTTGCTGTATGGGCCTAACGTGTTTTTCTTTATGGTACATGAAGAGAACTGGGATTAGGGAACCTTAAAATATATACTAAGCTATTAACGTATTTCTGAATCTATCCTACTAAGTCAAATGTTATAAGAGTCCTGTTTTATTCTTGTTTTTCTTTCAGAGTTCCAAAAGAATCATCTGGTCAGTGTTTCCTGAGAGTCTGAAATATGTGGCCATAGCAGAGCTGCAGAAAACACAGTAAAAAAAAAAAAAAAAAAGACTGTCAAAGATTTAGATGATTCATAAAGTGAGAAAAGTGGAGACATTTCCAAAGTAGGAGACTTTTGGAAAGGTGAGGGGTAAGAGGAGGAGGAGGAGGACTGGATAGGATGAGAGAGAAGCTGAAAAGAAGTAGCTGGAGAGACTTTCTGAAAATCGAAATCATCACACAGTGATGATCCAAATGCAAAACAACTAACTTTTCATAACTAATGTAGCTTGTTTAAGAGAAACTCAGACTATTTTGAATCACCAATTAAACTAACCCTACTAACTGCATGTCTTTGGACTGTGGGAGGAAAACAGAGTACCTTAATTATGCAAACTTTGCAAGAGCATGCAAACTCTACAGAGAAAGTCCCCGGTGGCGAATTTGAACCCAGGACACTGTTGTGTGTGAGGCAACATGGCTAACCACTGCACCACTGTGCTGCCCTGATGGCAGACCAAAGTAAAGATAATATAGACTAAGGAGCCCAGAAATGCACGTCCCAAAGAAAGGAACAGATCATTGGATTCAAATAAGAAAGAGAGACCTAATACCTGTTGTACTTAGAACAACACTGTGAGTGTACATTGGAAGGGTTTAGAGCATCAGACATGTAAGTTTTTCTTTTTAGCTGCTCTGGCGAGCTAGTTTACAAAGTAGCTAACCGAGTGTTAAATAAATAAATAATCTCTTACATCAAAGCTATGCTTGAATGCTATATCTGAGTTTAGGCTCATGTGTCTTGCTCGTTATCGGAGCCTAATAAATGCTGCCAAGGACAGCTTTATACACATTACTTTATCTTGATCCTGAAAGTATTTTTAATTAAAACTCATTTTTAATACCTGCAATAAGGTATAACTCTAACCTTTGCCTTGCTTGTGTATAGTCTAACAAAGTGCTGCTAACACTATTCTATGAGTGTTTTCACGTCTACTTTGGGATCTACTCATTGGCTTTACAGCAGTATGGCTGGACTGATCACACCCTGACCTGTATACAGTACACGCTGTTATAGAAAATATGCTTCAAACTGAAAACCTTCAAAAACTTGTCATAATCATTGTAACGGTGACAACAGTTGGGACCAAGAAAGACAGAGCAGGTCACTCAGGCAAGACTAAATTACTACATGATGATAAAACTGAGGTTACCTTTATTATGCCATTGGATGTCACCGATGCACCACTGTACAGGCCCTCCAAGGATATTCAAACCAAGTTATTAAAATGAAGCATGCAAGTACAAAAAGTTTATGGTCATACTGTCAATTTTATATTTTTCTGTTAGCATGTCAGAATGGACTGTTTTAAATTCATGAGCCTGGATGGTAAGGTGAGGCAGGAATAAAATGGTTGTTCATCCACTGATCATTTTTGGGGCTTTTTCCACTTCCAGACGTCTTCTCTCAGACTTGTGGAAAGAAATGTCCAGATTACACATTTAAGGTTTACTCCTACTGACAAAAGCACACTGGTGCATTTTTAACGAGATAACATCTCATTTGCATATTTAAACATAATTTTGTAAAAAATATATATATTCATATGCAAGTATTATCATGGGCATATTTTTCCCTATTCACCTGTAGTGTATCCTTTACAAATATATAGTCTATATAAATATAAAGTCTTTAACAGTGAAGCAAAGACTGGTTTTCACCAAATTCTGTTCAACCCACAGCACCAGTTCTGCTTACCCACTGAGCAGCTTGCATATTTGGATGCTTTGTGCTATGAATCCTAATCTCTGGGAATGGGGGAGGGAGGAGAGGGAGAAAGAACAAAATCCGAAAGTTGGGCTGACAGAACATTCCCACTACATGCAATCTACTGACAGATCAAAGCTCTGACTCCTAACCCTCTAAAGAAGGATGGGCTCGACTGGCACAACATCTCTAGGAAACAGTTTTGCAGGAAAGTGGGATTAAGGGTTTGCTGCCTGTGTGTACTCCGAAATCCATATTAACTTTCATGTAAGTTTCAACCAAACAACCCTGTATGGGTTTTAAGCTGAGAAAAGAGACAGACAGAAAATATAAAAGCAACTGTGGGACCTGGCTGACATGGTAAATACAAGATGTGGGAATTTTTGAGGATATTCTTCGATATTCTTAAGCAGAAGGATAGCAGTGGACTCTACTGATGAGGGAATTGTGATGTAGAACTAAGAGAACAAAAAAGAAGACTCAGCCCAGTGCATTTAATTCAGAAAGTACCGGTCATCACTTCAGAATAAGAATATAAATTCTAACTCGTAGAGTATTTAGTGCTTCACTTCTCATCAACCCATAATATTCTAATGAATATTCTAGATGGCAACCTCTTTAGGACCGTGCAACACCTTCAGGCTCTGGATGACCACTTTCAATTACAAGACGATTGCACAGATTGCCTGGTAAAAGGCAACCTGTCTCCAAACAATCACGGTCCAACTTGACGACTTGGCAAAGACAGATTGGCAAAGGTTTACAAATAACTGCCATCTAATTTATAAATTCAATTAAACTCATCAACTCTTCTGCAACACACCCACCTGCAGACTCAATGGGTTGCAAACTGTTGGAATTCTGGTTATATTAGTGTCTGTGGCAATGTGCACTTACAGTAAATTACTGTCCTGCAGCAACTTCGTCACTGTTTGTGGAGGAATTTCTGAATTTCTAAGAGGTTGTGGCTGAATGAATTAATGTTTAATGTGAATTTGTGTGTATATGGACAGCAACAGATTTGCAATTATTGCCAATTTATTACAGTTAACTGCTGTATTATCACAATCTGATTGCATGTAATGATCAACTTGAACCCATTCAATTGCAAACTGATAGCAGAGTTTTATTGCCTTTTTATTGCTGTCTCGATGCACCACAGCCGCTTTCCAGATGGCAACTGACAGTGGTCGCAGACTTGGCCCCCATCTTCAAAACAAGCATCTCAAAAGTGATGAGATCCTAAATTCACTGCACAGTCACTGTAATTTTGGTCGTGCCACATTCTCCAACCACTGTTTTCTCTGGTGAAAGGTTAGGCATTCAAACAATTCCCAAGCAGGTATGTGTGCTACCATAATCACTTCCTGCTTAGAAGAACTGAGCTGAAAATAATAATAATAACACGTTTAAAGTTACTGCAGCTGAATTTAAAACAACAAAACTGTTTTGCTTTTGACTGTTTTTTCCCTCTTTTTGTTTTAGAGCCATCAGCATCCAACTTTAGCATGTCCAATATCTATTGCAATAATGTAACAGTGTTTTGTTCTGCTTCACTCCAGTGAGAACGTTGAATTCATGTACCCAAAAATAATTTCACATTACAGTTGCTGCAACGACTGTATTTTTCTTTTTCATTATTTCGGGGTAAATTCATTTTTTGTCTGTTCAGGAATTTGACACTGTAGGCATGAGGACTGCAATAACCTCAGCCCAGTGGGGCCACAGTCGAATGATAAGAGAGGCAAAAAGAAGCAATAAGAATTCAAAGCTAACAGGTAATAAAAATGTTATAGAACTATAAAAAATAACTTCATTTGTGCTGTTTTTTTTCTTCTCATCTAGAGCCATCAATGGGAAATCCTTTTTAATGACGTGTCCAGAAGAACAGTTACAATCCCATGAAACTTACCTGTAAATTTATTTAGAGTCATTTGGAAGATGGGCAGCTATCGCGCAAGTGCGCTAACTCACATATTAGCTCATTGACACGAGCATCTAGCGTAAAAGCACCGCTGTACTGAGTAAATAGCTCCTGTAGCTCTCTAATAAGGGCTTCAGTGATAAGAGCCACATTGTGCAGAGTAATAATAAAATAATAAAATAATGTTTCCCAGTGTATATGTCCTCACTTTCCCTTTTAATTATCGGCCCAGTTAAACAGCTGTTCACACAGCAGTGGGACTTAAGACTGCTGAGCAGAAGGTCAATTATTCTGGCTGCCTTTTTAAGCAGTCAAAATCGGGCTGTTCCTGAGTGAGTCCCATAACAATAAAAGAAAACAATCATTCTGCTTAAAGTAAAATCTATGGGATGTATGCATGTATTAAATGTATGCATGTAGTGAAAAAAAAGTAGTTAGGGAAAAATGCTCCCGGATACCCTGTTTGTTAACCAGATAACACTTGTTTCCGCACTATTTTCTCATTCTTTCATTTTTCAGACACTATTTTTTGGGATCGGAATAGTGCATTATCTATCTGTATATTACCAGAATTGTTTTTAAAGCTGCAGCGCTACAGTATATAAAATATAAAGGAAGCCATTAATCTGAACTGAAAGCAATCTGGGAGGTGATTTCTTTATTTCCACCTACTAGAAGCAAGTCCTGAAACTCAGTAGAAATCTTGAAACACATCCAGCAACCTATATGGACATTTAATGTGAAGTGAAATGAATTGTAATGTCCAGTGGTCAGTAAATACTGCACGAATACCTCAACAGTCGAGTGTGATGAATGCCTGCTCTCAGGATGCTACGGGTGCTCTAAATTCAGGGCTTTAAAAAGGAACTGGTTTTGGCTTTCTGGCTGTGTCTTTGTTTATAAATGAGCCTGGAAATGAGTAGGCATAAGCTGGATGTAAAACTGGGGAAACCTGACATTGAGTGAGACTGTTGTTGTTTTAAATATTCGTGTATAATTAAAGCAAAACGTCTCCTTGGTCAGGCTTCATATTGCTCAGAACACTCACTGTTTTTTCTAATTCTGTCTCTGTATGGTGTCCAGGAGGTGAACTATTACTAATGCGATCATCTTAGCTCTGCGAGCACAGAAGCCCCGCCCACATACTGTACTGTTCAAACTGTCTCTTGGTGAGGTGCTGTCAATCACAGGTAGGTTTGCTTATGAGGAGCCAAAAACTGCTTGTTTTCCAACAGAAGATGAAATGAGGTGCTTTACCAAAGCCAAGTATCAAATAAATAAGGAATATTTTGAACAGTTTTTCATGTAGAGCTATTGTGGTCGATTACATCATTTCAAATGATATGGAGCTGGAAATGGCTGCAATAGGCCCCCATCTGACATTACACATAGCTTATTTATACAGAGCAGCTGCAGGAAAGAGCCATTGCACTTTGGTCTGTTATTATAATTAAACTTCAACCAGTTAGTCTGGCACATTTCTGATGTTCATAGACTTCCTGACCCAAAATAAAGCTGTATGCACTTAAAAAGCAGTTGTGTTATCACCTAATCGTGCAGCCGGAGTTATCTGCCTAACTTCTAGAGCTTCAGTATAGTCTACCAAACAGTAATGAGTCACTGGCAGTGAACATCCATTAACCCTGCGTGACGCTTTGCTTTTCAGCAGCGCTTGATGCTGACACAGAGAGCATTTGAATGCAAATCACCCTGATTACACCATTTCAGCAACTGCAGAAAAATGAACAGGTAATGAACCTGCTCGGTATTACTTCAGTATTATGACCTCTATTAAAGACCATAATCACAAACACCTCTCTTTTACACTCACATGTATGATTTTTTTTTCTCTCTGAATTAAAGTGGCCAAATAGTCCATTAATCAAACTAACTGCATGGAGCTAAAGTGACTTGCAGGTTTAGTCCTCGCTAATGTTCCCCCTCCCGTCATTCTTCATGTCTGCTGTTTTGTTTTGTCGACACTCCCGGAGGACACCGCGTGTGAATATGTTACTGTTGCAATTATTGTTGTTGTTTAGATGGTTACCTTCATCATACCCTCATCACGTGTCTCCACTCCCGTAATCTATAATCTCTACACGTTAATCGCTGCAATGCAGACAGATGTAAAATACTAAATCTCAAGTCACGACAGAGATGCAGTAGAAAACTGGATGCATCCACTGAAACACAAGAGGAATGGACAGAACACACACAAATCACATGATTTTCAAATGATAAGTTGATATGAAATATTGCTATGAAGTATTCTACATGTGACATTAATACCTACTTTATTTTGGATGTCTAGGCGTTCAGCAAAGTTTGAACTGCATCAAATAAGAATCAAGTAGCGCTTGTGTCCTTTTTAGTAGTCCATATACCTGCAGTGAACATCCCATTGGCTCACTGGCTAACGACTTGTCAGTCAAAACCAATAAAACCTTTCTGAAACTTAGAATGACCAATGTTTAGGAAATGGATTAAATGTTCTGTTCAATATGAAGCAAAAAGCATTACCATTTCAGAAACAGATGTGAGCGTGGCCTCACAGCCGAGGCCATTATTCTTCAAACACATTAAACCTGAGAGGATTCAGAGAGGTTACATCGTTAACAGGGTTAGACTTGCTGGATTTGACACAAATGCAGCTTACACAGAGCACTGCGCACACAGGGATCTTTTCACAAGCGAGCAGCAACATAATCCCCCACATATCCACACACACTGAAAAGTGTTTCTCCAAAACTTGTAGGTTTCCTTAGTCACACACCAGAATAAAAAACAGCACTGTAGCTTTCAGCATTGATGGTGCCTTTACATATGTGCAAGCTGCCAGTTCCCTAAGCACTGACACAGCCCCACACCATCACAGATGCAGGCTGTTGAACTGAGCACCAATAACAAGCCAGATGGTCCCTGTCCTCTTTAGTCCAGCAGTTGCAGCATATTTTCCCCCAAATTTCTATTTGTCTGACCTCAGAACAGTTTTCCACTTTGCCTCAGTCCATTTTAAATGAGCTTTGGGCCAGCGAGGCTGGCAGTGTTGCTGGGTCACGTTCACATATGGCTTCTTTACTGCATGCTTTAAACTGCATCTGTGGACGGTGCGATCAACTGTGTTCACAGAGAGTGATTTCTGGAAGTGTTCCTGAGCCCGAGCAGTGATTTCCATGACAGAATCACAGCTGTTTAATGCACGGAGCGCAATACTGATTTTGGACCTTGTCCTTTGCGCACAGAGATTTCTCCAGAATCTTTAGACTATATTATGTACACAGTTTCCCAACATTTTTGGAACTGAGGTTGTATATAGTTTCAAGCCATAGCTGGTTACTAATTCCTTTATGTGGTTTCATTCAGCCATTAGCAACTGCAGAGAGTACAGGACACCATATGTCATTAGTACTCATTTGGGACCTATTTTTCTCCCTCTGTCAACTGTGTCAAAAGATTTTTGTCATTCACTCAGTTTACAAGCCTCGACAGTTTTCTTAGAAACATAAGAGCTCAGTGAAGCTTTTATTTTCAGGCAGGCCAATTATTTTCTCCCAATTAATTTCTTTTTGTTTCTACTAAATAGAATTAAACAGGCCAAAAGAAAAAACAAAAACTCAGGAACACAGTATTGGTCGTGACAGCCTCTTACACACCCATTATAATGTATTCTTTCTGAACCTGGGACATATTAAGGTGACCCATCTGCACATCGGGCTCCTGTGGAGAAAAGCTGCCATGAATTTCACTATCAAAGGTTTATCAAAGTAGAAATGCGAATGTTAAGTTAGTGAATAAATGCAAAGAATATTTGACAGATTAGTCACAGCTCAGATCAGCTATAAAGACTTAGAAATGGATCACTGTGTGCTTGGTCACAGTTATTTGCTTTCTTCCTGTGTCTTCCTTCATTTCTGTCACCTTCAAAGTCCAAACTCAGTTTTCTTTTCTTTCTGCAGCTCTTAAAAGTCGCTAAAGCTGAATCAAATCACGACTCGTTGCAGCGAAAGCGGCACTAAGGCCATCTATTTATCTATCTAAGACTATGAATCATCACAGTTTGAGTGGGGATATTTTGAGACATTGCATTGCTGTATCTAACAGAATTTAAGCTCTGGGGAACTGACTCAGTCTGAAGCTTCTTGAGATTCAATATACATTTAGACATGTTTCAGTCATGCTGCTTGACACTAAACTTGAAGTGAACGCTTACACATTTTTCTTAATGCCCACACCATAAAGAACACATGCCTGCTCCGGGTACTTGTACAGGAGGCTCTTTACTTACCCTTTTTTAATAGAAGTACAAAAAATAAATTATACAGAAAAGGGTTTAATATATCAGCACGAGTGCTTATGTAACAACGTTACCCTCTTCGTGCTTATTATTGCTGAATTAATCATCTTGCAGGAATTAACAAACCTGTGGCGTTTACAGCTGCTGTTTGTGCAGAGGCACTCTGCAAACTTAAAATTCTTTGTCTAATAAAAATAAAAGTGGACCTATTACACTAATTTGCAGCCCCATCTTTTTATTTTTGGATTCTCCTCTACTTGCTTAGCATGATTCACAGTTCAAAATAATTGTTAATTATCTTTGTTGCAGCCCTTCAGTTCATCAAATACATGAAACAAGCTCCTCCAGCTCCTCTGAGGTCAGCCTCCTTTAAAGCCAACTTTCTTCTGATTGGCTGCTCCTCACAAACTAAAGGTTTGAGCAAGAGGTGGGTGGGGCTTCTGTGCTCACAGCCAGAACATACTAGTGTATTTGATCTCAGTGACACGGTACAGAACCGAGACAAGAAAACAAATGCCTGAAACCAAATGTTTCGAGTCTGAAGCCTCAGCTTCTCACTCAGAGGGATTTGCTGCACATATGATGACATCATTATTTCAAATTTTGACCATATAGACATCCGCTGCTGTAATCGCATTGACATCAAATAAGAAAAATCAAAGTAGCCCATGTTGAGATCAGTCTGATCCAGCCTGCACCCATGTGTGCAACTTGTCTGCCACGTTTATCTACAGTTGGGGACTTGAGTCAACTGGTTGCCAGCTGGTTTTATTCTAGTTATATTGCATGAAAGCGAGGTTGCCAGAAGCCTGTGTGATTTTGCAGTTAAACTGCCGTCCTGCAGATCAAGTTCTGGCTTTACTCTGAATCTGTTTATTGTGAATTTCTGTGTATGTAGACATCAACAGATGTGTAACAGATTTGCAATTTTTGCCAGTTTATCTCAGTTAATTGTCGTATGATCGCAGATAGATTGCATGTCATTGTCAGTTTGGCCCCATTCAGTCACAAACTGATAGCAGACTGACTTCATCTTATTGCTGTTTTATTGCCATTTTTGACACACCAACATTGCTTTGAGGACAGCAAGATTGTAAGTTCACACAATTGCAATAATTTTGGTCGTGCCACAATCTCCAACCACTGTTTTCCTTAGTGTATCCTTATCTGCCAGGAATGTTCTACCATAGTAGTTTTGTCCATGTGGTAAAATCAGCTGTACTAATGTTTTTATGCACTTGGGAATTGGTCAGGCGCAAGTGATAGTAGAAAGTACTGCGTTCACACAGATAAAAAAAAAAATCAGCAGCATGTTGGCAAACAAAGGTGAAAAAATCTGGTTTAAACACAGTGGAGCTCCATGACAACACACAGCAAATCTGTTTTTGGATACATGGACAATTCTTGCTAGAGTTTGGGTCATTGGAATCCTGTTGACAATAAAGAATAAACCTTTTAATTTGCTTAAACAAAAATGGTAAATCCGTTGCACAACACTGAATTTGAGAACCATGGCTCAGAGTTTCACTTTAGTTAGATCCTGTCACCTTTCTTCTTTTATTTCATTTAGTTTAAATTTGTTACTTTTTTCTTAAATTTTCTGAACTAATTCTTAATCACTCATTGTTTCCTTTTTCTTTTATTTACTGCTCTATACCTGAAGAAAAAGAAGGAGGAGAAGAGAAGCGTGAGAAGCATATATTTCTTTTAATTTGGTCTCCATTTATCATGTCTCGAAAATAAGAGACATAAACTTGTCAAAAACGTGTCCGATAAAGAACAAAAAAAAAAAAAAACATATTTAAATCTCATGACTTTGATTCATTAGTTTTGATTGTAAATATATTCATTTAATTTTTTTTATGGTAATTTAAATTGTCTCTCACAGTTTGGGAATCACTGACATAGAGTATTTACAACAATATAAAAGTATTAAAATGGTAAACAATATATAATAAATGGAAAAAGAAAGACAGTAAAAGTAAAGCAATCAAATGAAACTGTTTACAAATGAATTACAATACAATTAATTAGAGATACTAAGACCCAAATGTGAGTGGGAAATAAAGTAAAACAGGCATAGTTAGAAGTTAAATGGTTAGTGAGCAAGAATTTAATAAAAACTTACTAAAATTATAATTTTTAGGGTGCATTGTAAAGACTTCCAGACAATCTGAGCACTAAATGCAGTTCTCCCCGTCTCAT